>PVJH01009439.1:0-79063 GCA_004026705.1 Nesogale talazaci
TCAACTTAGACTTGGAGGAATAATAAAACTCGGTATTGTCATGGTCATTTTTAGACAAGTGTTAGGGCTGAATCAGTGTAGAACTCTGTTTGACGGGGCTTTAAGAGAAACAGATGTAGCTTCAAGACGCTGTAGAAGTTTCAGAGGTGTAATTGCTCTAAGGGTACTTTGGGATCCAGTGTGTTCTTCCATAGCGTTTTATCTACCTGCCACTTGCTTTATGTCTCTTTGAGGATCTGGAGCAGTTGGACACCCCTTTTGTCCTTTGGCTACTTTTTTGACATCGGCAGTTTGCTGCCACCTAGTGTCGCATAAAGTGTCAACTCCGGAATCTGATTTGCTGACTGCTGGTACCCGACAGCACCCAATACAGAAACAAGCACGTGCACAAGTATAAAGAATGGTTTCCAAAATGATCCGATAGTGTCATCACACAAGTTCCACCTCCCACTGACACCTGTCTCCTGATAGGAATCGGAAAAGACTGTGGGGAGGCAGTACCAGTTTCAAATGAAAAAAAAAAGAATCACCTTAAGTCTTTCCTGGTTCTGGGAGTTGGCATTTAAACTTCATTAAGTTAATAATAGGAGCCCTGGTAGGGCAGCGGGGAAAAGGCTTGGTGACTAACCCCAAAATTGGCCATTGGAACCCATCAGCTGCTCCAAAAGACAGACGTGGAAGTCTCGTCTGTAAAGATAACAGCTTTGAAAATCTGTACAGTGACTGTCAGTCAGACTTGAATTGATGGCAGTAGGGTGAGGAGCTGGAATCAAAAAATGAAATTCTTTTTTTGAGGGGGGCGGGGCATCACTGCCTCTGGTGGTCGTGGGCGCTACCCAGTACCACTCCCGAGAGCCGCCGCTGGATTTGAACCACCAAGCCCACGGGCTGCAGGCCCGCACCCAACCACTTATGCCACCGGGGTTCAGCCCTAAAGATGAAATTCTTACAGCTCAGCTCTACCAGAGGAATTTAGTTTATATAATAATAATAATAATAATAAGCTTTGGCAAATTTTCAGAGGAATTTACACTCAGTGAGGTCTCCCATACTTAGGGATACATTTGGATTTTTTTTCCCTTTCACTTAAAAATTCTAGACTTCTTCCTCTTAAAACATTTGTTTATATCCAATTATGATTGTATATATTTTTTACAAAAGTCTAGTTATCTCTAGGACATGACAAACAGCCTTCAGCATCCATCATCCTTTCCAAATCTATTCCACTGATAGCTGTTCTGAAGAATGGAGTTCATTTCGGTAGGTGAACACCAACTGCGTCGCTACATAAAGTCTGATTGACAGATGCTCAGGTGGGCAGAAGTTACCAAAATCTGAAAATCAAGTGTCTGAAGGGGAAGATCCATGTTATCATTAAAGAGGTGGGAGGCTATCTAATCCCCTGTACTGACTGAGCGATTGGAAGCACCAATCTCCTCTGCAGATGCCAAGAACAGAGTCAAGACTCTCAGTTGTGTCGATGGTTCAGAGAAATGGAACATCACTTGTTGGAAGAGCACCACCTTTAGTAATCAGTGCACTCACAGAGAACATGGATTTGACCATGACCCTCTGTCTCCTGCTGGTCTGGAATAGAAGCGCCATGAAAGGATGGTCTGAGTTACAAAACAAACTCACCACCTTCCAAGTATGCTCCATTTGTCAAATCTGTGATTCCATTCCTAGAAACATTTTTCAAACTCATCTGTTTGGATGGTTGATAGCAGTGCTTGCATTTTCTTTCCCCTTCACCTCTTCTATATTATCAAATTGCTGTCCTTCCATGTCCCTCTTACATTTGTGGAAACAAAAAGAAGTCGCATGGAGTGAGGGCAGGTGAGTAAGGTGTCTAAAAAAACCTGATGCACTGACATGGCTGTGTGAGCAGGTACATTGCCATGGTAACAAAACCAGTCCCCTGTCTGACACAAAGGAGGCCTCTATTGTCACACACTGCTTTGCCATCTCTTCGGAAGCTCTAAAGAGAAAGTTGGATTAGCCCTCTGAGCTGGTGGAAAGAACTCCAAATGTGCTATGCCCCTCACATAAAAAACCAAAACCAAACAAAACGAATGAGAATCATCTTGATCTTTGATTTCACTTGATGAGCTTTTACAAAAAAACACTCACTGTAACCAGAGAAAACCTTCCAAGGCGATGCCAGAGGAAACTAACTCAGAGTGAGTTGCTTGGTGCTCAGCTAGCGGGAAAAAATATGTACTATGAAAGTTCTGTCTAGCAGAGCTTTTTTCTGGGTGTTTTTGTTTGTTTGTTTTTGATTTTGGTGCCTCCTTGTCACACCTCACATAGTTATTTCTTCTTTTATAATCACCATCTTAGGTAATGAAACAAATATTGAATCAGGCAGATGTTACTACCATTGTAAAATTTATCCACACTCATTTTATTTCCCAACTGATTGCCAATAATCTCTCATTCATCTCCTATATCATTATCATCTAAAGATGCCAGAGCCTAACATAGAAGGTCTGCTCTTCACGTAAACAGAATGCATATTTATTTTTATAATTCTTGATATTCACAAATAAACAATCCCATTAGTCAGGTTTAGCCTCTAGGAGCGGCGTGGTTTATCTCTGTTTGGGTTACCTAATGGAAGGACTACATTTTGGATGAAGAATTCATTTAGCAGTGTCCCTGTGTGTCTCATGACTTCTTTTGTTGTTGTTGTTAGGGTATCACTGCCCTCTGGTGGTGGGAGTAGGAGGCCCAGCTTGCTGCTGGATTTGCACCTCCAACCCAGTGGGCCGTAGTCCCGTGCACAACCACTACGCCACCAGGGCTCAGCCCCGTCTCATGACTTCTTAATGAAGTTAGTTCACCAAATCTATGCTACTGGTGGGAAAAGATTTGTGTCTGTATGCCTGTGTGTGTATAATGGCAAGCATCATAATCTAAATATTAGGCAAAGAAAAGTCCCATATGGGACAAAAACATCTTGAAGCTTAGTTTTCCAGGGCATAATTTGAGTTACCAGAAGCTAAAATTTATAAAAAGGATTGCCAATGGCATAGTGGTTACAAGGTAGGCTGTTAACCATAAGGTTAGACCTCCTATAGGATTTTCTATAGGGTTTCTGGGAAAGTTTCTACTCTCATAAAGAGTCACAATCTCAGAAACTCACAGGGGCAGTTCTACCATGTCCTATAGGGACATTATGAGTGAGCAGACTCAATGGCACTGAGTTTGTGGCTATTTTTAACAAGTGTGATAATAATACATCCACTTTTGTTTTGTTCTTAAACTATCTGCTGATATTCCCTGGTGGCGATAGCAGGCGATCATTGGGTCACTAACCACAAGGATAGAGGTTCAAATCCACCAACCACTTCAGAGGATAGAGATGAGTGTGTCTTCTCCTGTAAAAATGTACATTCTCAAAGGCGCTCTGACTTGCTATCAGTGGGGTTGGTTGACTTGTCCTTGGTTCGTGTTACATACAGAGGGGTGAGAAGCCTTCAGCTCCCTACTTTATCAACACAGCAGGAACTCCCCACCAGTTGTGATGACATCTTTTGTAATTGATTCTTGCAGAATCTGAATAACAACTCTTTCTGTGCAAGGAAAAGTAAACACAGCGAGAAAACCACCCCAAGAGGAGTGAAGTATCATACATTCCAAGAGCATGAGCCAATTTCCTGTGATAGAGAATAAGGAAAGTGTATGATGGTCTGTATGTGTTGTCCTTTATCTGTTTGTTGTTGTTGTTGTTGTTCAAAGCTAGGCGTGGGAGTCATAAAGAAGTAAACCCTCAAAAAAAATAAACCCTCATGATGGCTTTGGGTATCTTGACATGAAATTTACATGGCCAGGAAGTAAGTTTGAGCAACTGTGAAACACTCCCAGTATTGTGTGCTATTTTGGAGAACAAAACCTTTTTTCTTTGCCCCTTTAGCAGTTCCACATTTTAATAAAACACACTCAAAATAGCACCACAAATATCTCTAGGTTCTGATCATTGGCATTCTCCCTCTGTAGCTTGCTACCCACAAATAATCACCGTGAGAAAATCAACCACATGGGGTGGGGTCCTTTCTTGTTCCTTCTTACCATCGCAGGGGTTTGGAACGTCTCTCACCATTTGTTCAGGAGAAGATCAATGAAACAAAGAAAAACACATCTGGTGCCTAATATTCCCTGTCTACGTAAACCAACTTAGAAGTGACACTATTTCTTATTTTACCAAAAAAGCTATTTCTGAATATATCTAACTTCCCTCCCCTAGGAAGAAGAAAAATGTGGGCCAGAAATCGAATTATAAGTGTGCAAGCCAAGTTTTACCCTAAAAATGCTAACAGAAATAACTATGAAGCTGTTTACAGCTTGTCAAGCTAATATAAGAGTACATACGTGACCTGCCTCAACAATATCTTAAACTCTGGAATTTCCTTGCACAATAGTTCATTTTATGGTGCATTTAAACTAGAGAGCATTTAAACTAGGGAAGCGGTGTGATGATCATGAGATAGGGACAAATTTTGCTGGTAGACAAACTCAAGTTGGACATCCAGCTGGGTGGTGTTGACAATTTCTTTCCTTTTTTAAACATAGCTATTTTTATTAAAATAACAATTCCATATAAGTATATGTGAGGCCATCTCTTTTTAAAGAAATATTTCATATCTGGCTCAGTAAAAAAGATCTGGGTATCAACTTTTATACTCAGCTATTGCACTAGATTATTTTGTTGGAGGAATATGAAGAAATGGATCTGTAAAGCTGTTGGAAAAAGACATTGAAAGCCCTCAGAAGATTACCAGGGCTTCTTTGATCAGACTTTGAGAATCACTTCTTCATATGAATGCCAGAATTTAAGACATCTGTTATCTTAGACATTCACACAAGTCATAGTCTAAACAATGAAAGGGATTGTACATATAATAAAATTATGACAAAATTTGCTCAAAATGATTATTTTGCATTTTTCTTCCTTGAGGGCTGGTATCATTGTATTATGTATTTAGAGACAGACAGAAAGACAGATAGATACAGAGTTATAATGTAACAAACACCTTTAGTTCAATGTTAATACTTTTATTAATTAAAGGCATATAGTTAGCATCTCAGGATGGTCACCCTCAGCTTTCTCAAAAGGGATCCCAAAATAACAGAATGCTTATGTGGAGAATCAGGAAATAACTCTTAAAATAATTTTAGACCTTTAAGTCATATAGTAGGTATGCTCTTAGCACCCTTGGTAAAATATTTATGGGCTGTTAACCTAAAGCCCCTGTGGGGGTGAACCGCATAACATCCTCATTGAAGAAAAGACCTACAGATTTCCTCCTTTAAAGATAATAAAACTTTAGGGTTGGGGGGGGGAAGATAATAGGACTTTGGTGAATGCTTAGTGATTTTAACTTTTTAAATTGAGCATTGGGGGCAGGGGGATTTAGAGAGCAGTTTAGGTTTTCATCAAACTGTTCACATGCACCACGCCGAACTCCCTGCAAGTCCTCACCACGTAACATGCATCTGAGTTCATCATTATAACAACATACCAGGAATTTGCACTTGATTGGAGGCAAGGTGCCAAAGGACCAAGCACACAGCTTTGTTTTTCGTACTGTGCTGGCTTAAGAGTTGAAGGGCAGGCGATAGAATGGGACAGAAGATTTTGCGGGAGAATATGAGTTAAAAGGGGCTGAAGTGGAGACAAATCCCCCACAATAACAAGAAATGTATTTAAGATCCCAGAAGTACAAGGGAGCAGGGAGCAGGGAGGTCAAGCGATGGATTCTTCTATGAAGGTGTGTGCTACCTGACTCTGTCCCATTTCAGACATATTTCTGAAAGGTCCTTCGATAATGCCGTCTGCTGCCGTCAAGTTAGCTCTGACAGTTGGTGACTACAGGTACAACCGAACAAAATCTTCGCCTGCCTTCTGGCACCTTGATGATCGTCATTCTCCTTGCGCCCACTCTTGTTGCTATTCTGTGTATCCATCCTGTGACTTCCCATCGAGTGTACTTAGCTTCCAGCAAGTGGGGAATGCTTTGTTAGGATTTGCAGGGTAGCCGTGAGTTCATTTTTTAGGAGTAGATCTGCAGTCCTTCCTGCCCACTCTGTTTTCGTCTGGTGGTGTCTTTGAAACCTGCCTGCTATGCAAACCACCACGGATGAGAGACTGGCCAGTGAATGGCAGTTTTGCCTAAATAGGCATGATGGAAAGGAGAGTCTGTGTGAAAAGAAATATCACTCTGCCACTCTTGCACTGAAAAAAAACTTGGTGAACTGCCTCATGGTCTTAGCAAATATTCGTTTTCACCCCCATTGGACAAGGCTAACCGGGTCAAGTGGGCAATGCTAACAGAAATCCATAATTTCTCATCTACTACTTAATCTAAATAAAGCACTTGAGGGTTATTCTGTGGCTTTATGAGCTCAATCACATATCAGAAATATATCACTAAGGTCTTTTATACTTATGTAACATTAATGTATGCTAACCATATGAAAGTGTTACTTTTAATCAAGAACATAAATCAGATGCCTTTCCTATGTTTTGGCGAAATGAATATATTTGTAAGATACAGTGTTATGCCCCACAAGACTTGGCACAATAGCTGTACAGATCAGCACCTCTGGGGTGGTTTCACTATATTACTGTATAGATTCTCAGAGATAAATAAAAAATTTTAAGTCAACTGGGCATGATTTGCCTCAGAACATGTGTTCTGAAGACATCACTTACGTATTTTTCCTGCAAATCATTTTATAAACATTATTAAAATTTCACCTATTTTGCCCAGGACTCAAAAATCTGCAAATAATTTTTTTTTACATTTTACTTCTAAATGACAGCATAAAAGTTTGAATAAGTTTGAAAAGTTTTAAGGGAATAATAGTTCCAAAATATTCATTATGGACTGATGAGAAATATGGTTAAGTAAAATAAAGGTTGTTTTGGGAAAGAACATTGAAGTAATTTGTTGTAACAGAAAAAAAATTATAGATTGGATTTTATCACAATTTAAAATACCTGTTTATTAAAACACTGCAATAAGTAAATAAATAGATGGGCTGTGGATTCAGAGAAAATATGTTTTAATAGTTAACAACATACTCATAGACAATACCTAGAAAGATTGAATCTAAATCACTAGTGAAAAATTAAACATCACAATAAAAATTGACACAAGGTTAAAATACACATGCTTTACAGAATAATATACAAGGAAGCTATAAACTCCTGAAAACTGGCTCAATATTATTACTTATTAGTAAAATGTAATTTAAAGTGGGCTGAGCCCCAGTGGCGTAAGTGGTTGACTGCAGGACTGCCGCCCATGGACTTGGTGGTTCAAATCCAGCAGCGTCTCTCAGGAGCAGCACTGGGTAGCGCCCATGGCCACCAGAGGCAGTGATGCCCACAAAAAAATGTAATTTTTTGCTCTCATTAAATCAAAACCCCATTAGTCTATTAAGTCAACTCTGACTTAAGACTGTTCAGGGTGGGACAGAACTCCACAAGGATTTCCAAGACTTTACTCTTTACAGAGAGGTAGAAGAGAGGGGGTTGAGTTAGCAACCAATCATTTCAACCACAACTCCACCTGGGGTCCTTTTACTCTTACTTTGCTAGCGTTACCAGGTACAACTCAATGCACAATAACATGCGACACTGCCTGGTCCAGGGTTACCATCTCCCTCTGCTATTTGAACCCATTGCTGCTGCCACAGTCTCAGTCTCAGTCTCATGTCCACCCTCCCTCTACTTTACCAAGCACTGTGTCTTTCTTCCGTCAATACCATTGGTTCTTGATTACATGACTGATGCCATATCCAACGAATGTGAGATGGGCTCTTGCCAGCCTCCCTTCAAAAGAGCATTTCTGGCAAGACTTCTTTCAAGACAATGCATTCTTCTGACACTCTAGTATCTTCATGATTCTTGGCCCAAACCTGTCAAATCTATCAGTCCTTTTCTCTTCTTTACTCATTGTGCACCTTTCTCAACACGCATGTGAGTTGACTTGGGTCAGGAGCAGAAGCAGGCTTGGCGGTGCTTTGGGTTAAGTGTTGCACCCCTAACCACAGACCAGCAAACAAATTGAGTTCAAAGCCAGCAGCTCTGGCATCAGGAGAGTGAAGAGCCTTGTGGTCCTGAAAAGATTTATCTTCTTGGTAGGCCAGAGGAGCAGTTCTACTCTCTCCTATAGGGTCACAGTGAGTTTGAATCAACTTGATGGCAGTGGATTTAGTGACTTGGTTTTAGGTCAGGTAGACCTCAGTCCTCAAAGCGGCATCTCTGCTTATGAACACCTTAAGAGAAAGTCGTTTGCTGTTTCCATGGGCAATGATTATGGATCCAAGTAAAATTAAATCAATGGTGGCTTCAATATTTTTTTCTATCATGATGTTGCTTATTGGTAGTGAGTTGTTGTTGTTGTTGAGGTGCAGTCTTTGCTTTTTTTATCAGTTAGTCCTCGAAGGCTTCTTCACTTTCTACAAGAAAGATCGTACCACCTGCATATCATAGTTAGTCCTGGTGCTGCACTCTTCTTCATGTGACCCCCCCCCCCCGCCTTTCTGGGATTGTTGGCTTAGCAAACAAATTGAGTTAAGCATGATGAAAAGATACAACCCTGACACACCCTTTTCTGATTTTAAACTATGCAGAACCCTTCTGTTCTGTTCAAAGCACCACCAGTTGAATTCCTTGTGGGCACAATTAAATATTTTGGAGTTCCCATCCTTTGTGATTTTCTCTGTGAGTTGGTATGATACATACAATCAAGCACCTCTGATCGTCATAAAGGTACAGACACACATTTTTCTGGTGTTCTGTGCATTCACTTCTGATCCATCTGACATCAGAAGTGACATCCAATTTCAAGTCCTTTTCTGAAATCAACTGGGATCTCTGACCGTCCCCTCTCGATACACTGTTTATTGCAACCATATGCTAATCCTCTGCAGCACAATTTTAGTTCTGTGTGATATCAATGGTATCACTCTACAATTTCAGCATCCTATTTGATAACCTTTCTTTGGAATAGGCACACTTACGGATTTCTTCCAGTATTGTGGCCACGTAGCTGTTTTCCAACTTTCTTGGCATAGAAAATTGCCTCCAGTTTTGCCTTCATTTGTTGTAGTTCCTCATTTTGCATCACATCCATTCCCAGAGTCTTGTTTTTCACCAATGACTTCCGTGAAGTTTAGAGGTCTTTCTTTAGTACCATAAGCATAAATCCCAAACCTGTTCTTCCATGTTGTTTTCCAACTCCAGGTCTTTAGGTAGTTTATTTTTATGCATAAATCATTTTCTTTGGGGTTCTTACAGGCTTTATCACAATCCAACCATCCAACCATTGTGTCAAGCACATTTGTACATATGCTGCCATCATCATTCCCACAATATTTCTTTTTAAAAAAATCATTTTATTGGGGGCTCATCCAACTCTTATCATGATCAATACATACATCAATTGTATGTAGTCCATATTTGCACATTTGTTCCCATCATCACTCTGGAAACATCTTCCTTCCACTTAGGCCCCCAGTATCAGCTCCTCATATTTCCCATCCTCCCCAATTCCTCTCTCCCACAAACCCTTAATAATTTACGAATTATCATTATTTTGTCCCTTCACCTACTTCCCTGTTGTCTGTACCCTAGGGAGGAGGTCATATGCAGATCCCTGCAATTGGTTTGTTTTAATACTTTTTCTTCTTGATCTGCCTGTTGAATTGTCTGTTCCACTATTTTCCTTCATCATTTATTCCTTTTGCTTTAATCTACATTCCAGGGCAAGTTTCAGAATTTCGTCTGACATCTGTTTTGTCTTTTTCTTTCCTGTTTTTTTAATGACTCTTTTGCCTTTTTCACGTAGGAACACCTTGATATAATTCATTTAGTCATTAATGTTTAGTGTGACAAATCTAATCTTGACGTGGTCACCATATTCAGGTGAAACAGCATCAAGTTCCTACCTTGGGTCTCATAAACTTGGTTCAATTTTCTTCAGCTTCAACTTGAACTTGCATATGAGCCGATGATGTTCTATGTGCAATTACCCCGAGGCCATGTTCTGACCGATGATATCAAGTTTCTCCATGATCTCTTCCCACAGATGCAGTCAATTTTCATCCTGTGCATTCATCCAGCAAGCTCCATGCATACAGTCACCATTTATGTTGCTAAAAGATGGTAGTTGCAATGGATACAGCTTTGGTCCTTTTTATTATCTCCCCCCAGTACCATAATTCAAATGTATCGATTCTTCTTAGGTCTCTCTTCTTAAATGTCCAACTTTCACCTGCATATGGGGTGATTGAACATACCATGACTTAGGCCTGGTGCATCTTAATCCTCAAAGTAACGACGAGCTCTCACAGGAGAACTATTGCGAGGGTGAGGCGGGACTGAGCCGTGTCTCATTCTGTTGTACCCAGAACCGCTCTGAGTTGGAAGTGAATGGGGGCCTCTGCCAACAACAATGGGAGTATTAGTGACCAAGAGGATTACATGTTGAGGAGTTTACCATAAAGAAAGTGATTCAGATCCAACAACTGCTCCTCCTGTACAGCCTTAGCAATTCACAGGGTAACCCTGCCCTGTACTATAGGGTCATTGTGAATTAGAATTGACCTGATGGCTGTGAGCATTGGTCATGGATACCAGATAGGAACTGTGAGGTGAATTCTGCCAGGAAGAAGCCCAGCAATACATCTGTGTGGTTGAGAATGTTCTATGAGTTACTTTTAACAGTGGTGACAAGGTGTATACAAAAGTCAAAATTCATTATCTGAAAGGGTTCCCCATCTGGCAGCAGTCAAGGAAAGCATTCTATTCACAGAAAACAAGTGTAAATCCTGGGCAAAATGTGAAGACACAACACCCTGAAGGCAGAGAAGAATAAATCGAACATGGGACATGTTGACCCAAAAGTGGAGTGAGTGTCCTCTGTAATATGTGACTCAGCCTGAGGGCAGGCCATCGTCTGACGCTGCTGGGGGGCACCTCCAAATGCTCACACAGAAATCTGCCAATATGCTATTCTGAAGAACAAGGTAAGAGCAGTTGAGTGAACAAACTTCCAATGTTGGATCTGCACTCTGGGAAGGCTGTAGTTTAGCTCCTGACCCCCTCGGGCCTGGGGCAGACTTTCAGCAACTCAGTCAAAACTCAACGAGCTGAACCAAAGTGCAGCTGCCACCCACCCACCACGAGGGTGTCAAAGTGAGCAGTTCTGAAATCATACAGAGTGGGTTCTCAGTTCCCCAATAAATCCAACCAGAAAAAATTGATCATAGCGATGCCTAAAAAAAAAGTGATGATAAGTTGTCTTAATAAAAGTTCCTTCTGTAAATGAAACAACACGCTTTTAAAGTGTCTGCATGGAAATCAGAAAATATTTTCAACTGAATGCTGATGAAAATATCACATATGGATTCTGCAAAAATTCCAAGTATAGAGTGGAGGGGAGGTAGAGTTGGGGGAGTCGTTTTGAAAATTTATATTAGTCAAGAAAAAGAAATCTAAATTCATTGACATTTTGCTGCACTGTAAGAAACTAGAATTGCTTCCTGGGACTCTGAACATGCCTGGTCGTCACCAGGCCTTTGTGAAAATGAGGACGCTTCTGAAATTCTGGGAATTCAGCAGCATTCCCAGGATGACATGCTCACGACCAAGTTTTCTTGACAACATCTCGCTATCCAAAGTGAAGGACGGAGCCCCACGGATCTGAACATTTCCAAGTACACATCACGAATACTTGACAATTGTTCTTTTTTTAAAAAGGGAACTGACATTGGCAACCAGGTGGGTTTTGAAAGATATGAAGATCCCCAAAGAAAAGGTAATGTGCTGCGATTAAGTCTTACAGTTCTGACATCATGTAGGGGGAAGGAAAAAAAAACCACCTACAATAAAGCGTTAGGCCTGTCCCTGTTTTCAATTTCCTCCCACGCAGCCACGGCTTCTGTTGAAACTTGTTATTGCTGAAGTACTTTTTTATCATAAAAAGAGCTACAGTTCTAAAAGAGAATTTTAGCAACCAAATTCAGCTGTGGCGTTCCAGGCAATTAAAATGATGTTTGGTGTTTTCTTTTGTGGGCATTTCATAATACTTCTGTTATAAATATGCCCAGGAGAAGGGTGCTTTCTTTTAATTATAAGTTCAGAAACAAATAGTACACTAGATCTTGAACCTTTCTCCTTGAAGACAAAGGAAAGGCATATAATATAAAGCGATAAGGGTAGAAGTAAAATCAAAGGCCTATCACTAGATATAAAAAGAGTCAGGTGTTCAATTGCTAATCAAAACGTGTGTTAAGTCCCAAAGACTTTTCTCCTCGCCAGTGTACTTTAAATCTGGAAGATTGTTTCGAGAGTAAATCTAAAGCCTAAGTAAAATTTGCGTTTAGCAAATATAAAACTTAATTCTCTAATTAAATAGCTGTTTAACCTATTTAGAATAAACTTCCGGTGTGTCTCTCTTCAGCATTGATCAGAGCCCTCTCTTTCTGCCTTTAGACATAAGGAATGAACAAACGATCTCTATTTTACAAGATATCTGCTTTTTTGGTAATGAACAAGTCGAACACATCTTTCCTAAGGTTTTTTCCTTGGGTACTCCAATTGCTAGCTGTCACTAAGCCTAGACCCTCACCTCTCCCCCAATTAAGGATTCTGTCCACTTAAAATTATAATTCAGAAGCCATTTTATGTGAGGGCTAAAAAATAATTTGCGGCGATTTCTAAACTGCTCTAAGAAGACCTTGGAGTTCTGGTGTGACGCATCAAAAGCCTGGCCAATTAAAGTAAAGCCACTCAGCGAGTTCTATCTCTTTAAGAAAATTAAATGATGAAAATTATGAGGGTGGCAAATGTGCTAGGCACACTGCATTGTATGAATTGGGATAAGAGATGTAAGACCCCCAAGTAAAAGTATTTAATAATAATAAAAAAGAAAACTAAATGAATTTTCATTTTAGCTTCCTCAATTCCAAAATAAAATTTGGAAACTGTAACTCAGAGACCTAAAATGGTCTTTTATGTGTGATCTTACCAGAGGACTTTAAAAAATTATTAGAGATTGAGCCCCAAAATATGGGTGGATGCCTGGATAGATGGATGGAGAAAGAATGGATGGTCGGATTGGTAGGTGGGTAGGTATGTAGGTAGGTAGGCAGTTAGACAGACAGTAACGCTAGTTTTGTGGTTGTCTTGAATAAATTTCAATATCAGGACATATTTCACATCTAGCTCGTCCTTCTCGTTGCCACCACCACAGACTTCCCCAATTTAGTTTATGTTTGCTTGTTAACAGAGCACTAGAACAGATCCCTTTCATCCAGCCATTCTACACCTGACACCAGCGGTCTCTGATACTGCCTTGATGAGAAACTCCCACTAGCTCCCCATTGCCTTCGGCAGTGGTTCACAGGTGTAGGCCTGGGACCTGGTTACAGATGCAGTTTCTCATGCCCCACACAAGACCTATTAACTCCAGCCCTCTGGGCTGAAGCCCAGCAACTTGCCCAGGTGATTCTGAGGCATGATAAAATATGAGAACTGCTGGGCTAAAGAACAAATTGCAATTCTTGGCAGGCGTATTAAAGAATCTGATCATCAGTCAACAATTCCAGCCTACTGTTTCATCCTTATCTTTCTTTGACCCCAGAGCTGACTGAAATGTCCCCACTTGCAGGTCTCTCTCTGTTCACTCTGTAGCATTAGCCGGGCCTCTTTTGTCCTCATCCGTCCTTATTGAAGAACTGCTTATCTATCTTTCAACATCAATCTTATATGATCTTTTAAGATTGTCCCCCTCCCCCCATATCCATTTTAACATCTCTTCTCTGTAATCTGAATACCTATAATACTGTGGTTGTCACTAATCTGGAGTCAATTTCAGGATTGGGAGTATAGGGGTAGAGTCTAGCCTGTCAGTCCGTATATAGTCAATGAGACCTGTGTGTGGGCATGGCTTTCTCCTGAGAATTCTGGGAAATATGGCTTGGAGTTGAGAGACTTATGACTCAGTCCCTTGGAGATGCTCTACTGACAAGACACAAGGCTGACTCCCTGTGAGATATCACAGAGGAAAAGTCACATGGGCTTACCCTGATGGAATCAGACCTCTGAAGCCAAAAAAGCCACTTAGAGGCACTCCTGCCAGTGTTGAGATGCTTGAGAAGTCACAGAGAGGTCCCTTCCAGCACTGAGATGCTTCTACCACCCCTGGATACACAAGACTCTACATCCACTGGCCTGTGATTGTTCTGGTGTTGCTTCATGTGCTTCGTGAGTCTGAAGAGGGCTTATGGATTGGTATCAGACATATAAACTAATATCAGATTATTGATCTTAAACTGGACTGGACTGGGATTTTTTTTTATGTAAACTTCTTCTTGTATATTAACCTCTCCCATATATACATATCTGTGTTGAGGAATTTGTTTCTCTAGCCTACCCAGATTAGCACAAATACATAGGTCTTTACTTTTATTTCATGATGTGTTCATTCAATGATGCTTAGTTTTGTATTTATCTTGTATCTTGTATTATATAAACATCTAGATATTTTCAATTCATGAGATCAAGAGTGTGGTATATATTCTATTCTTTTGTTTCTTGTGAGGTTTTGCATACAGTATATATCCAGAGCAAATTTATAGGATGAAAGAATGATGACTTCTTGAGGCCATGAACCATGTCTTGGGCAACGAGGACAGACATTGGAGTTCTCGATTTGTACAAAAGTTAACGACCTTGGCTTCACACAGAAAGGTTGGAAGTTCTACATTATTTTCCTTAAACAGGATTCAGTCTCTTAAAATTTTAAATATATATAAGTGATCATCTCGAGTGTTTTGATGTAAAAACGCTTTCCTATTAAACCTCTGCCTCAATAGTATTTTAAATTCTATGCTAGTGACTAGATTAATGATCTTATTAGAATTACCTCATGGAGGCTACTTGTATTATTTCTCAAGGAGCTAATGCTACTGCAACTAAAGTGGAACAAGGATATATGTATAAATCTTAGATATAGAAAGGGATCATGAGCTTGCACTTAACCATAATCCATAAGCTAAGGGAAAAAAAAGTTCTTATGATCCAGCACCGTTCAAGACTTGAAGGGTCCACTGAAGATATGAGAGCTGTAGGAAAGTGTGCTAAAGCAATCAGATGGTGCCCAGCCATCAGTAAAAATAATATCTGGTCTTAAAAGCTTATCTTAACAATAAGCAGCCATCTAAGTGAGGTGTCAGCTAAGTCCCCATGGAAGAAACACACCAGATAGTGGGTGTGTTTTTTTTTTGAAGGGGGGTGTTATTGTTTTTTTTTTTGTATACTTTTCTTTATATGAAGTCCAGTGTGATTCAAGCACTGTACATCATAAAATCTAAGACTGGAAGAGGGGAAAGTGTTAGACTTTAAAGTCTGAGTTCCCATTTTCAGGACGCTATGGATGACAGTGAAAGATTCAAACCCTTTCTGAGAGCTCCCCTATGGATGAATCTCCCAATGAATCTGCTTTCACCATTCGCTGCAGATATGACTGGCAATGTGTCCTAGAAAGTGGGTGAATGCAGATATAGGTCAAAATTTGACACCTTATTATTTCTTCTTCCTTTTGACTCATTTTAAATTTGTTGTAGTCTTTATTATTTTCTGTTTCTTTTGGATTGAGGTTTTTCCATGCTTGCTATTATTGGTGGTGATGGGGGGCATTGTTTTGTTTTTGTATGCTTTTCTTTTAAGGGAAGTCAGGGTGGGTGACTCTATAAAGAGAGTAATTAGATTAATAGTCTCTTAGGGTTCTAGCCGGGAAGTTGGGGGGAAATAGGGAGCTAATAACAATGAATACAAGCATGAAGAAAACGTTCTAAAATTGCTTGTGGTAGTGCTGGCACAGCATTGTCAAATCTACTTAAGCCAGTAGATTGTATGGCTTACATGTGAATTACCCTTTTTTTGAAGAAATAAAGATAAAGTATATGCACAAAGAAAGAAAACAGAGAAATTTAGGAGGTTCTAATAAATTCAGAGGTACCCCAAAAGAAAAGCCTAACTAGAAAATTCCAGAAAACACCCCAGTCATTGACACCCCTAGGGAGGAGCATAGTGGTACTCTGATATACAGGGGAAGGCCGTCAAGCTAATGGACTTAATGGCAACTGGGCATATGTTTATTACCTGAGTGGGGAAAAAAAAAAAACAAAAACGAGGAATAACAGCGGTTCAAAAGTCCTCTTTCTGATTTGTGGTGACACTCTGCAATGTGTCTCTCTTATCGATCAATATATTATGACAAAGTGTAAAACTATGACCACCATATTCTAATTTTAGTATATGTGCCACTGAAGCAAGCACGACCACCATACTCTAGTCCAGCCCTTAAACTAATATGTGACTGTATGTAAGTCTTTTGTGAATTTCAGTCTCCTCATGTCCAAGAGTTGATATTTAGCCTAGATCGCTCTTAAGACCTCTCTTGTACTTTAAAATCTATAACTCAGCATGGTATAAAGACAGGAGCATGCCATCAGCAAATGCTGAGAGACGTTCTGTGCTAACCTTTTTATCTTGCACTACAGATAAGTTTTGAGTGCCGGGTTTAGCTCTATCACTGACCAGCTTTTGATTAATGAAGCCCCTGAACTGATTTGAAACTTAAGCTCTTTATTTAGGAGATTGGAAGCTTGGATGGGATGAATTTTTGTCATGCAATTTTTGCTATAAAATATTAGCTCTGCTTCCACATGCTTTCTCTCTTGCTGAACTCACACTGTCATTTATTGCAGCTGTCATTTATTGAGTGCTGAATTTTCTATAGGTCCCTCTAGGAAACAAATGAGGGGTTTCTCTTTTTATCTCCCACATTATTCTTCATATACAGAGGAGATGCTAAAAGAAATGCCTACGGTACTCATTTGGAATGAGTACCTATTTTCATTCAACTCATTGTAAGAATGAATAATTATTTTCAAATAAAACAAAACTGCTTCTACACTTTTTTAAGGAAAATTTTTAACCCAGAAAAGTCCGGAATAAACAACTGAGATTCTGTTTTTCACTCAAAATAAAATGTGCAACTGTAACCAGGCGGCTTTGGTGGTGCACTGCTCTACTTGGGTCATTTCAAGGCTAACATTTTCTTGGTATAAAATCAATTAATGTGGCAAGGTTACACAATCATTGCAAAGATGAAACTAGACTGTACTCTGGAGCACCGAAAAGGCAGAAAGGCTGTCTCAACATAAAAGTCGGTATCAAAGATGGCTGCCTCAGGAACTCAAATCTCCCCACGCCCTTTTCTGTAGCTAAGCGTGTGATGATACAGACACAGGTGCTGAGGCCAGCCATGTCTGAAAGGCAGAAATGTGTGTTCTCCAATTACACATAATTTATCTCCATGCTCCAGGTGGTGGGGGACCTTCCACTCAACTTGCGCCCTTTTCTGGAATTGCCTAGGGAAGATGTCGTCATTTCTATTCCTGGTATACACATAGTAAATTAAACTGGGGATAAAGTTGTCCAGATATGCTTTCAAAAAATACCAATGATATACCTCTTGTATTAAAAAGACTTCCCTTCTTTACCCAGCCCATATACTAAAATAAACTAATAAGATAAGGGAAAGGGAAAGGGGATCATTTGGAAGACCCTGATCTTATGCCTGTATGTCTATTTCTATTGAGAAAATTTGGATTTTGAGGCTGGGGCAGGTCCGGGTCATGATTCCCTTAAGTGTACATGAGAAGCTTGTGGACCCTGTGAGAGTTAGGTTTATTGTGCCAATTAGGCCTCCAGAGGAATGTGTGGACAGAGTTTAATCAGATCGCAGCTTGATTGGAGGGCAATGGAGAGAAATGCTTTCTCAGGCCTGAATCCCATCTCTCTTTCTCTCTGGTGCTCAGACCAGCATGCTGCTGCTTAAGCTAGTTTTTCACCTCAACTCTGTGCTGCACTACCTGTGGGTCAAGCCAACCTGTGGTTCAGATCATGTACCCATGCATACATTGCTAGAGATAGAGACCCCATCAGGGCCTGTTTTGATAAACTTCAGAGTTACTGACTATTGGTGCCCCATCCTATGGTCTGATGCCTACAGGCCAACTCTGCCTATGATGCCTGAGGACAGACCTCCCTGCCCACTTCTTTGACCTTGGACTGGCACCCCATGTGAGTTCAAAGACTTTTGGCATATTAACTCCTCCATGAGAAGAGTGAGTTGAACTGAGCCCTCTGTACTATTGTGTGGACTAATTAGCCATTACATTCTTTTTCACAGTATATATATATATTCATAAGTGTCCCAGTTTTGTTTCTCTAGGGACTCTTGCTTAAAACAGATCCTTTCCAGTGAAAGAAGAGAAGGAAGGATATCCTAGTATTAGCCCAGCAAGAATTTTATGTCTTAGAATCTTCTCAGGAGACCTGGATAATGTGCATTTCCAGGTAATCACATTATTAAAACTTATTTGTTGGTAAGAGTGCTTTCTCAGGAGCCCTGGTGGCATAGTGGGTTCTATGTTGGGCTTCGAACTACAAGATCAGCAGTTTAAATCAAACAGTTATCCTGGGAGAAAAATGGGGCTATCTGTTCTCATAAAGACTTACAGACCCAGAAAACCAAAGGAGTAGTCCTAGTCTACCATTTGGCTTGCTTTTGAGTCAAAATAAACATAATGGCAATCAGCTTTAAAATGGATTCTTAGACAATGATGAAACTGAAGGTATAATGGAAGCACATCAATCTCCATTTTTTGAACCCCAAAGTCATTACACATCACTTGCTATACACATTAGGGATGCCTTGAGGATGTATGAATGTGTAGGGCTGGAGCTTAACCTGTTAGTTGAGTCACAGCCTTCCATGATGGCCTTCTCCTAAGGAGGACCCTGGGAAGGACCTCCTTCTTTCTCTTCCAGTTTGCCTTTGTACTTGCTGGCACTCTGGTGGCCACCCTAAGAGGTGCCATTGCCCCGGCATGTTTCCCCTGACCTTGGATCTACATGACCGCACCCACAATATTGTGACTTCCTGCATTCTGCATCATTGCATGTGTCTGCGTTAGTATAAAGCGGAATTTATGGACTAGTATTGGACTGAGGGACTGGAGTTGAACTGGGCTGGATACTTCCTTGATATGTAATTACTTCTTGATAGAAAGCACTTTCTTATCCATGTATGTCATTGGATTTTTCTCTCTAGTCAAACAGACCTCACACATGCTATGAGAGGCAAAGGAGTCCTGGTGGCTCATTAATGAAGCACTTGGCTACTAATGGAACAATCAGCAGTTCACACACACCAGCTTCTGTGCAAAGAAAGATGTGGCCATCTGCTTCCGGACAGATCTAAACATTGGAAACTGTTTGGGGAAGTTCTACTCTGTCCTGTAGATGGGGTCGCTATAAGCCAGAATTAATTCAAGAGCATTGGGGTCAGAAATGGATTCTGATACAAGGAAGGCATACCACTTACATCTGTGTTATGTGTTTGTTCAAGTCCATTTGGCTTGGATTAAATGCAAATTTTAACTCTTTCCAAGCTGTTATATTTTCATCCCTGCTGTATAATTAAACTCAATGGTGTATATTCACTCAAACCCAGCCCCATCAAAAAAGAATAGGATGGATTATTTTGGCTTACTATAGATTGCATTGGTGTTAAGAATTCAAGGGTGTCTCCATCAAAAAGACAAAAACATATGTGTTAGAAGACTAACTGCTATACCTATGGATATAATCTTGTTTGGGGAAGAGTTTTTGTTACATTTCTGAGCCATATCAGTTCTCAATCTGTGGGTCTTAACCTTTTTGGGAGTGGAAGGTCCTTCTCACAAGGGCAGCCTAAGGGAAACACATATTTCTGATGCTCTTAGGAACAGAGACCCTGCTCTTCTATCCATCTCCAGATGAGTTCACCTACATGCAGATACACCCACATATAAGTTCCTGGTGTGAAGACTGTTGCCCATGCTACACCATGCTTAAAGACAAAATTTCATTTATTTATAATTATAAATAAATATTTCACAAGTTATAATTACATATTATTTTGTGATTAATCACTTGTTTTAATTATGTTCAAGTTGTAACAATGAAAATACATCCTACATATCAAATATTTGCATGACAATTCATAACAGTAGCAAAATGACACCTATAAACTAGCAACAAAAATAATTTTGTGGTTGAGGATCACTATAACATGAGGAACTGTTTGAATAGGTCACAGCATTAGGAAAGTTGAAAACCACTGGATAGAGTTTTCCTGAATTCATCACTTCAGAGAAATAACAGTGCAGATTAGACACAGAAACACCTACACAGGGAGGAGTAGATACCATATGGAGATTGCCAAGGAACAGGGGAAAGGAGATGCTACAAAAGCTATAAGAGAAAAGTATCTTCTCCCAGCATCGACAGCTAGGGAGTGATAACCCCTAAAATGGTGTCCTGAATTTGAAAATAGTCTCCTGTGCTGTGAGAGAATACTTTTTTGTTATTTAAAGCCACATATGTGTAATAGTTGTTGCAGCAGCACTAGATAACTGAACTAATCCATGTAGAGAAATTAAGATTTCCCACCTGTGGTTGTCATGTACTTGATGTCAATTTCATGATTGGAAGTGTAGGGGTGGAGTTTAGCCTGTCAATCTGGAGATAGTCAATGAGGCCTCTGTGTGGGCATGGCTTTCTCCTGAGAATTCTGGGCTATCTCGTGGTATTTCCCAGTTGGAGAAGAGAGACTTGTCTCAGTCTCTTGAAGTTGGTCTGCCAACAAGATGCAAGGAACTGGATGAGCTGGAGGAGAGGCCACATGGGTTTACCCAGATGGAAGCAGACTTCTGAAACTAAAAAAGCCACAGAGAGACCCCTGACAGTGCTGAGATGCTGCTACCACCACTCAATACTGCTGATGGACCCTGAACCCTGGAAATGATGAGCCATGGGGAGACCCCTGCCAGAGCTGGGATGCTTCTATTGCTGCTGGATACTCAAGACTCTGCATCCAGCAGCCTGTGATTGTCCTGGTGTCATTGCACATGCCTCACAAGTTGGAAGGAAACTGGTACCGGACATATGGGCTAGTATCAGACTTATGACTTTGGATTGGACTGGGTTGGGATGCTTTCTCAATGTTCCATTCCTCTTGTATATAAACCTTGCCCTTATATCCATATGTGTGTTTATCTGTTTGTTTTTCTAGTCTACTCAGATTAACACACCACCTCATTGACATGAGACTTGTCTACATGATTTGCATTCAGCAAGTGGAATGTGAGTGGAAGCAGTACAGACCACATCTGAGCAGGGGTCTTTGGGCCAGTGTGTGATTCTTTCAGGTCTGTCATACCTTTTGCTATGAGGTCAATAAATCATAAATTGTAGGTGGCTCTTTGGTTTTGACCCCACAATGAAGAGGTTATGAAGACAACCCAAACTCAATCTATATTGAACATGAGTTTAGTGATATAATTTGTGTTCAGAATCCTATAAGTATATTTTTAAAATAATGTAAGCTCTTTACCATAAGTTAATTTCAGCTCAGAGCCACCCTAAAGAATAGAGATGGACTTCTTTATAGGGTCTCCAGTTCTATAAATTTTACAGAAGCAGACTCTCACATCAATTTCCCAGAATTGGGTTAAGTCACTATCCATTCAGTTAACAACCAAGTATTTCAACCACTGCACCACCTAGGCATTTTTAAAAAACACTCCCACTCCTATCAAGACAATTCCTTCTCTTGCTGAGCAGTTAGTGGTTTCAATTACTGGTCTTTTGATTAGCAGCCCAACACTATACTAAACCCCCAGTACATTATATATTTTTTAAATTATAAAACCAATCTCACTTCAAGTGAATTGATTCTGATGTACAGCCACCCTATAGAATTTCATGGGTGATGTATAACCACATTATAGCTTTTCCTTCACTGATTGGAACAAGGGGATACTTCCCCCAAAATGGATTTGCACTGGATTGAGTGAGTTTTCATTTTTTCTGCTAGGTGAGCATCCAGCAACTCCCTCTCAGTTAGTGCACCCAGTGACATCACCTGGAAAGGTGCTCTCTGGTCATAGGGCCTTGGTGCATCTCAGTGCACCAATTTTTGGCAAAGAACAGCATGTCCCTCTTGCCCCACACATCTTTTTAGGGGGGGCATCACTGCCCTCTAGTGGGAGTAGGAGGCTCAGCCTTGCTTCTGGAGAGCTGCTGCTGGATTTGAACCGCCAATCCAGTGGACCGCAGTCCCACACACAACCACTATGCCACCGGGGCTTAGCCCATTCCACACATCTTACTCACCTGACTTCACTTCATATTTATAGTCAGTTATGAAAAGGCACATTACTTTTCATTTTCCTATTGCTTCTCAGAATGTGTTGAGAAGAAGGGAAGGGAAGGTATGTCTGCTGTATAAATCAGAGATGCTATGTTTGACAGTTATTGGTAGGAGACTTACAGTAAGCAGGGGCATTTCTTTAAGGAGCTGTAGTGAAGAGAACATTTACATTTATTTTATCAGAATAATTGGGTTGTACCTGAAGAATGAATGTTAACAAGAATACACTTTTAAAAGGTTCTACATGCCGTGTGTGTGTGTGTGTGTGTGTGAGAGAGAGAGAGAGAGAGAGAGAGATCATTAAATGACAAATGAGATTTGTATCAGGTACAAGGACATAGACATATCTATCTCTAAGGAGCACTCTGTCCACACTTCATCCAATATAGATCTGTTTGTGATTTTGGCAGCCCATGGTACTCCCAATATTCTTCACTAGCACCACAATTCAAATCCATTGATTCTTCTTTGGCCACCGTTCTTTAATGTACAACTTACACATACATATGAGCTCATTGAAAGCACCATGGCTTGGGTCAGGCACACCTTAGTCCTCAAAGTAACTTCATGACTAAGTTGCTTTGAGGGAAACTTAACATTCGAAAATGGCAATGTTACCGAGGTGAATCTATAGGTATAAAACAATCCTGATCCGGATGCCATCAATCTATTTAAAGGAGGTGGAAAAACCAGGAACTAACTCGATTTGAAAAAGAAAAAGACCCCAACTTAGTAAGAGACAACTGAAAAAGAACAATGTAAGAGGGGTCTCACTTTTTCAATTTTAAAAACATATTATTATACAGCCACAGTAGTCAAGACTGCCTGGTACTTTTACAAAGACAGACACATAGACCAATGGAACAGAGTTCAGAACTCAGAAGTGAATGCATCCACTATAGACAGCTGGTCTTCAACAAAAGGCTGAAATCCATTAAATGGAAAAAATACAGTCTCCTTTAAAAACAAACTAGATACTAATTTACCAAAAAATAAAGCAAGATCTATACCTCATAGCATACAAAAACCAACTCACAATGGATCAAAAGATCTAAATGTAAAACCTAAAACTATAAAGATCATCAAAGAGAAAATGGATTAATTTAGGAGCATTGAATTATTGCATAAGTAAACTGTCAGCCATAACTGAAAATGTATAAAGAGCTAAAGATAAATTATATGACTGGAACCTTCTAAAATGTAAAGGACTTATGCCCACCAAATTTTCCCCCAAAAGAATAAAAGGAGAACCTACAGACTGGGAAAAATATTTGGCAGTGATATATTCGACAAGACGCTTATCTCTAAAATTTATAGAATGCACATTAAAAGCAGTAAAACAAAAAATTCCATTAAAAATGGGCTAAGGGAGCTGAGCCCTGGTGGCGTAGTGGTTGAGTGCCAGGCTG
Source organism: Nesogale talazaci (assembly GCA_004026705.1). Taxonomy (NCBI): domain Eukaryota; kingdom Metazoa; phylum Chordata; class Mammalia; order Afrosoricida; family Tenrecidae; genus Nesogale; species Nesogale talazaci. Next base: position 23,756 of record PVJH01009439.1, read on the forward strand.
CGGCCCACAGGCTTGGCAGTTCAAATCCAGCAGTGGCTCTCCAGGAGCAAGGCTGAGTAGCTCCCACGACCACCAGAGGGCAGTGATGCCCCCCCCCAAAAAAAAAAACAAAACCAAAAAACAAAAAAAATGGGCTAAGGACATGAACAGTTATTGCACCAAAGAATATAAGACAGCCAACAAGCGTATAAAAAAGTACTTCTGATCATTTACCATTAATCTCAAAATCCAACTGCCAATGAGTAGATTCCAACTCGGAACAAGCCTGAAGGGCAGAATAGAATGGCTCCTTACCCTGCAACTTTTTAGGGGAGCCAGGACTTAGCTTTCTCTCACCACCCAACATGTGGATTTGAACTGCTGACCTTATAACTAGCAGACCAATAAGTGACCCACTCTGACAGCAGGACTTCTATTCATTATCGCTCTCACAGCCAGCAAGTCAATGTTAAGTCACTGTGACCCTGTAGGAGGGGTAGTATTCTACCAACCCTAGGGGTTGCCACAACTACATTTTTTGAGGAGTAGACAAACCTGTCTTTCTTCCAGCGAGCAGTGAGTGATTTCAAATTGCTGGTCTTGCAGTTGGCAGCTCAATGCATAACCACTACACCAGGGTATAATACACAAACAACAAACAAGCAAATAAAACATAGATACACGTACATCCAATGGCATTGCAGCATTACTCACAATAGAAAAATATGATAACTTAAACACCAATATTGCATAAAAGGATAGAGAGGCTGTAGTATATATAAACAGACTATATATGCAACATTAAGAAATAATGACTGTGAAACTGCTTAAAGCATGGTTATACCTATATTATATCCTGCTGAGTGAAATAAGTCATTCACAGATGAAGAAATATTTTATAAGCCTGTTACAGGCAGGATAAATAATCCAAGGAGAAACCAATGGGCCCGAGAGTTCCAGGGGGACAGGGGAGTGGGAATGGCTGGGGGAAAGGATGAGGAGTGTCAATAAACTCAGGGAAAGGGGAAGAGCAAGTGATGTAAAATCAATGGCAAGGAGGGCGTGGGATGCCTGGTGGGGCTTGATTGAAGGCAATGTAGCCAAGAGAAATTGCTGAAACCTGAATGAAGACTAAACATGATCATTGGAGAAGAGAAAAGTGAAAGAAAATAGAGGAAAGGACGAGGAGGCAAGTGACAGGTATGGGGTCTAAATACAGGCATGTATATATAAATATACTTACATATAATAATGGGGAAATAGATTTATGTACATAAATTTATATTTGAAGTATTATGGTAGAAGACAGAGATTAGGCCTCTACTCAAATACTCCCTCAACAAAAGAACACTTTGTTCTACTGACCTAGCATTTCATGATGCTCACCTTCCTGAAACAATTGCTGAAAACAAAGTGGAGGCATAAGCAAATGTGGTGAAGAAAGCTGATGGTGCTTGGCTATCAAAAGTTATAGCACCTGTGATTCTAAAGGCTTGAAGCAGCCATCTAGCTGAGAAGCAACAAAGTTTGCATGGAGGAAACATACCAGTCTGTGTGACCATAAGGTGTTAATGAGATGAGGTATCAGGCATCAAAGAACCAAAACCAAAAAAATCATATCAATGTGAATGAGGGGCAATGCAGAGTGGAGACTCAAAGCGCATTTGTAGACAATTGGACATTTCCTTGCAAAAAGATCACAAGGAAGAGATAAGTCAGTTGGGGTGCAGTATAGCACCAAGGAAACATACAACTTTTCTCTAGTTCTATGATATTCCCCCTCTCCCCAACTTCATGACCCCAATTCTACCTTACAAACACAGCTATACTGGAGCATGTGCACTGATGCACATAAGAGCTCTCACCACAGAGAATTCAGGACAGATAAACCCTTCAGGACCAATAGTGAGAATAGTGATACCAGGAGGTAAGGGGAAGGTGGGATACCAAGGGCTCAAGTAGAAACAAAATGTTTTGAAAATGATGGCAACTGTGTTAGTCCGGGTAGACTAGAGAAACAAATTCATAAACATACATATGGATATAAGGGTAAGGTTTATATACAAGAGGAATGGAACATTGAGAAAGCATCCCAACCCAGCCCAGTTCAAAGTCACAAATCCAATGTTAACCCATATGTCCGATACCAGTCTCTAAAGTTTCCTTTCAACTCATGAAGTCACAGGTCAGTGGGTGCAGAATCCTGGCACTGGCAGGGGTCTCCCCATGGCTCTTCGCTTCCTGGGCTCAGGATCCATCAACAGCATCCAATGGTGGTAGAAGCAACTCAGTGCTGGCAGGAGTCTCCATGTGGCTTCTCCAGCTTCAGAGGTCTGGTTCCATCAGGGTAAGGCCGTGTGACTTCTCCTCTGGCTTGTCCAGCTCCTCGACGCTGCCATCTTGTCTGTAGTTCGTTGTCTCTGAGACTAACTCCCCACAACTGGGAGATAGCTTCTCATCTCCACAAGGGAAATATCATGAGATTTCCCAGAAGTCTCTGGAGAAAGCCATGCCCACACAGAGACCTCATTGGCTACTCAATGGCTATCTCCAGATTAGCAGGCTAGATTCCACCCCTAGACTTCCAATCATGAAATTGACATCAAACACATGACGGCCACAGCAACAAATGTACAGATGTACTTGATACTATAGATGGATGGATGGTGATAAGAGCTCTCTGAACCCCCAATAAAAATGATTTTAAAAAATCCTTCAGGAACAGAAATGGGAGTAGTGTTACCAGGAGGGTAGGTAGAAGGTCAATCACAATGATCAATGCATAATCCCAGCCCAACCCCACCCCCACAAGAGATGAACAACAGAAACATGGATGAAGGGAGACAGTGGTCAGTGTAAGATATGAAAGCAATAATAATTTATGATTTATCAAGGGGTCATGTGGTTGGGAGGGGGTGGGAAAAAAGAGGAGATGATACCAAGAACTCAAGTAGAAAATAAATGTTTAGAAAATGATGAAAATATGGCAACATATTTACAAATATGTTTGATGGAATTGACTTATGAATTGTTTTAAGAGCTTTAAGAGTCCCCAGTAAAATGACTCATAAGTTAAAAAGTCAAGGTGATATTTGCATATGGAAAGAAATACTCTTTAGTGGTTAACAGGGATGGGAGGATGAGAAAGGAAAATTACTAACTAGATTTTTTTTTTAATTCCATACCAGGGAGTCCATTCTGACTCATAGTGACCCTGTTGTACAGAGTAGAACTGTCCTGTGAGTTTGTAGACTAATTTCCATGGGAATAGAAAGCCAAGTCTTTTCCCACAATGCAGCTGGTGGGTTCAAACTGCAGATGTGTAGACAGCAACCCAATGAGTACCCAGTCCACCACCAGCGCTCCTACCGACTAGACGAGATGCACATGTTAATTTGGGATGAGGAAAAGGCAATATACATGTACCTTTTGGTGAACCATATAATATCACCAAGAAGAAGAAAGACAAGGAGAGATGCTTATGATTGACTGGGGGGTGGGGGTAAACACTATCACCTACCTATCCTGCATCATCAGTAATAACAAAAATTAACCTCAAAGCAAGATGAACAGGTGTGGGTAGGTAAATAGGACTATGCTCAAAACCACATTTAACTTTGGGTGACAATATTTCTCCATATGTATTTTTGTCTTCTGTAAATATATTCATGTATAGAGTAGAACAAACTGAAAAATATCATGAAAGCTATTTTCAAAAATCTCCACTGCCATTGAGTCAATTCCAACTCATAAACAACTTTACAGGACAGAAGAGAGCTTCTGTGGGTTTCTGAGGTTTAAACCTTTAGAGGTGCAGAAAGCCTGACCTTTGAGCCTGGGAGATACAGGTGGGTTCAAACTGCTGACCTTTCAGTTAGCAGCCAAACTAGACCACCAGGGTTCCTTGGAAAGCTTCTTAGAACCAAATAAAGTGAGGAAATCAGTTTCTGGGTCTTGGGGCCTCAAGACTAGAGTTAAAATGGATATCAAGGCCCATTGCTATTCCAATCTGCAAAGATAATGTTGCCCTAGAACCTGGGGTTTTAGAAACTTAGGAGTGACCCATCCAAGGTACAGCTATTGGTCAGTACTTTTCCAGAACAAATAAGAGTGATAAAAATTAAATATGTCTGAAAACAAAGCGCCTAAAGAAATTATGGACCGAGTGAACCTCAATCTCCACAACCCCGAGACCAGAAGAAATAGATGGTGCCCCACTACTATTGTCCATCACTCTGAAAAGGATCCCAGAGTAAGCCCTCAGTATAGTGGAAGAAAATACAAAATCACCACAAGCACAGGTCTGATGAAGACTTATGGAACCCCTAAAACTATGACCGTAAGTGACCTTCAGGTCTGTAACTGAACTGGTCCTCATCCATGTAAACCAGCTTTCAGATAAACAATAGGTCTGTACGGTGAACAATGACGATAGGGAGATCCGTCCTCTGTCGAACAATCAATCTTACCACATGACGAGGGCAGTGTTTGCAGCGTGATAAAGCTCTAAAGACAGAAAGGAAGAGAAAAGACGAATAATGTAGACAGGGATGAAGTAGAAAGAGTGCCGTGATGTTGTAAGGATTGCCACCGACCTCGAAATCAAAACATGGGGGAACTTGGAAAGAAAAACCAATTTGTTCTCTGAACTTTCATCTCAAGAGGAGTAAAACGTCCATCAAACAAGAGAAATATAAACAGCTAATATTGGTTGACTATCCAGCTAATTATAATTGTCACATTCTCCACTTGATGTCTATGTATGTTTCAAAGTGTCACCCTTTGTTTTATTCATCTGTAGCTCAGGGTACCTGGTCTGCCAATAATCATTAAAACAACAAACAGTGGCACTTACGGAAGGAATCTATGATTTAGTATGATTGGGGTCTGGTGACTATAATCAGTTAAATGTACAGAGCAGCCAAGCAGTTGCTATTCAGAGTCTGTCTGTTAGGCTCCAATTCAAGGAAGCAGGAAAAGGGAACAGGGAGCATCTGGAGCATCACGGAGCATCTTTGTACACCTGGATGTGAACAAGGTAAGCTTCCAGAATCTCATGCGTGTCTGTGGTCTCATGATTTGTACGCGATTGGCAAGACCAGTCATGTCTTTCCGTTTTATTCCATGTGGCTTCCAAGACCCCCTGGATACCGTAGTGGCTTTATTGTTTTGTCCTTGTAACTTGAGATGTGAGATTCTTTTTACTATGTGGCTCTGGGTACAGGACATCTGAAGGTAGCAGGTGACAACATTGCCCTGGTGCAGTCAGGTGGATGACAGCAACCCTTCAAAGTGTCACCTTTCTTCCTGAGAACAAAGCACTTTACAAATATGATCTGAGTGGGCTCAGAACTCCAGGGAACTGTGAGGGAGAGACAAGTGGGGGGAAAAATAAAAAGATCTAACTTCTGTGGAAACTAAAGAAAAAAGAAATCTTTACAGTGAGTTGCTAGGAATAGGAGATGTTTAACCTCTTAACTACTAGAAGCAAGTGATCTGAAGAGGAGTTTGTACCTGCATCCAATAATAATTAACAAAACTAACCAAGTTTACACTCATTCTACTTAAATCCCCTGCATGCTACCCAGATCCTGATCTTGCAAATGGATTCTTCCTCGAGGAAAGCAAGTGACAAGAGAAATTTGAACCCTGCTGTTATAAGTTTCCAATTGTTCTAAGAGAGAAAGGGACCCCCAAGTTCAAATACTACTAATTGGGAGGTGTTCGTCTTGGAGCCCTCATGGTGTAGTGGTTACACATTGGCCTGTGATCCACAAGGTCCACAGTTTGAAACCACCAGCCAATCCTCGGGAGAGAGATGGAACTTTCTCCCCCTGTGAAGAGTGAGTCTCAGAAACACACAGGGGCAGTTCCACCCTGTTTTCCAGGGTCCCCATGAGTTGTGGGGACTCTGTGACTGTGAGTTGAATTTTTTGCTTTGTGTTTTATTAAGTCTTAGACCAAATAAAGACAAACAAAAACCATCTGGAGAAGGGAGCCCATCAATGTAAGACCATCATGGTGCCCAAGGATTGGCAGTCACTCAGCTACTTAAATAGTGTTTGTGCCAGGTCCGGGGCCATGCAGGCCTCTTGTGCTAGCTTTCTGTTCCTGCCACTCTGGGGCCAGGAACCCCTTGTTCCAACCTTTCAAGAATATGGATGATCTGCTAAGCTGATCTTCAACCTGAACGTCAGCATTTCCCAGAACTTATCTCACTGGGCAAAACATAGCCCACCTCTCCCTAATATTGTTTTCCAGGAACAAGATGACTTCCCTGGTTAGAACACAACCCCCCTCTCCCTGGTATTGTGTCCTAGCAACCACAGCACCTTGCTTCCCCTTTTCCATCCACCTGCCTTTAGCACAAACCATATACATATATCCTGCAGTCCTAGTACTAGCCTTGACTCCCCTAACCTACACTCTAGGTGGTGGGACTCTTCTGAAAGTTCTAGATGCTTCTGCCCCTTATTTGCTCCCCCTTCTCCTAATAGAGCCATTTATTGCTGCACATCTTTGTCTGAACTCTGCCTCAGCTGACCTTTCAAAGAGGACCAAGGAAACCACCACAAAACCCTGATGGATGGCAGTTCAATCATGAGCCACAGTCCCAGAATCACAGAAACCATAGATTTCCTAATCTGCTATCCCAATCATAGCATATTACAAGGATTCAAGGTCCTCTGACCAAGGTCAAGTCTATGACTCCAGACTATGTGACCCTTATTCCAAACACACACCAGGCAAGCTCCTGAGAGTGAAGCAGGCCCTCCTTGGGCTGGTCAGGGACAGCACAGAAAGCACTCACCTAGAGGCTTTGCTCTCACATTGCTGACCCATGATTAGAAAGAACTCAATCGAAGCTGAATCTAGTCAGAGAATCAAAATGGTTGCAGCTTCCCCACTGTACACCAAAGCCGGGCACAAATTTAGTGGTCATAATTTGGGTTCTGATCTACTGCAGGTCAGGTCAGACCTATTGAGACCCATGCAGTGGAACGAAATGCCACCAGGTCCTTGGCCATCACTACAAGGAGAGGCAGAGCAGGCCACTGTGCTCAATAGGGTTTCTTTGGGCTGATGGTCCACAGTACACCCCCACACCTTTCTTCCTTGTCCGTCTTTGTCTGCAAGCTCCAAGAAGCCTCCTCAGGATCTTCTAACCTATACACCTCCAATGACAAACATGGTGACTAATGTGAACAGGTGCGTTGGCTAAGGATCGAGCATGACTCAAAGCTGAATCTCCCCCACACAAAGATAGAATTGTACCATGAACCACCTGGCCAGGAGTGTGAAATCGCAAGCCACTCCACAGGAGAAAGTCGAGATGGTTTCTATTCACACAAAGGGATACAATCTGGGAAACCCACAGGGACTGTTCTGCCCCATCCTATAAGGGCCACTCTGAGTTGCAATTGGCTCAAAGGCAGTGAGGATTTTTTTATTCTGGTTTTGGTTGAAGGGGGACGGAATCTCTTAGCAAATGATTATTGAGTTGATTTTGGAAAATGTGTGATTTTTGAGGTATAAAAATAGGATAATCCCTGTATGTGTGCTGCATACCACAAACTCTGAACCATTGTCACTGTGAGCAGCATAGAGAAACCAAGAAATCACTTCCAATGGTGAGGAAGCCCTTCTAATCATACCAAGTTTGGCAATTCCTAAAGACAGAGAAAGGAAATTTAGTAGCGCAATAGTGAATGAACAATTATACCCAAGAAACTAAATGTCTGAGTGAAAAGATTCCCTTTATGAACTGGTCTCCTGGGGCAGATACTTTTACTCTGTTTGGGGATGATATGACACACATAACTAAGATATCTTTGTCCTGAGAACATTAAGCTTTTAGCTGAACAACTGCCTTTCATTTGTTGACAAGGAGAAACCTAGTTTTGCTACATCTTGTATGACCACGAGCCAAGTGATTGCGTCAGTTTCCATGCTGTAAAGCAAGGAGAATGATAGTACCTATCTCATTGGGTTATTATTATCAGGATTGAGTGAATTCATAAGAAGAAGCATATAAAAACAATGCCCAGCATCACAAGTGTTCTGTAAGTGCGAGTCATCACTGCTCTTTTTATGATTATGAATACTGTCATCTTTCATTTGCTCAACAGGTAATGGATACTGCCTAGATAGTACTTATGTCAATAAGCAAGCAATTAATATTCATTGTGATGACTATTAGAATGGGCATGTATGTGTATCTTTTGTTCTGGCATAAATCTCACCCTCTTCCCTAAGCAATGCTACCATTTTCCTTCCTCCTTACTACAAAAGTTATGTCAGGCTCAGGCTGTGCGCTCAACCCAAGCAGCAATTTTTGACTCATTAATAGTGGCAAGATCATTCTGTAAATCTAAAACTACTCTAAGGAAGTCACTGCAATTTAAAAATAAATAAAAACATGCTTAAAGGTTCTGTAAGTTGGAGCATAAATAACATCAAATAAAGCTTGTCTTTGAAAATAATAGACAATTATAAAAGGAAGCTATATTGTTCTAATTCTATAATACCAATCAATCATACCTGAACCAATTATGCTTCCTGTAGGTTTCCAAGTGATCTTGAGATTGTAATTTTTTCTAAGATAGCCTTTCAATGATACAATGCTAAATTGACTCATCTTTTGGTTTGCTTTTGCTGTCAATATTATCTCAAATAAATTACCAATGACTAGGTTAAGTCAAGAAAATATTTACAGTACAAATGATAAAAGTATACACACCTCAGCCCACTGTTTCTGTGCATTCTGAATTTAAATTCCTCTTAAATACTTGAAAATGTGATGGTCTGCCTTTGTTTCATTCTCACTTTTAAAATTTATCAGTAAAGTTATTTTATATTAATCAAGGGTTTGAATGCCTTTCTTGTGAATCATGCTTTCCAGGGTTATAAAGCTACAGTTTGGTTTAGATAACATTGTCAAAAAAGACATTTGTTTCATGCCTCTTCCCTCCCATCTCTTTTTCTAGCCTTTCCTCAGTCTTCATGCCCCTCCTTCACCCCAGTTCTGGAGAATAAACTGTCTTTATCATCTAATTTAACCTATCAACAACATAAATTGAGTTCATCACTTTCTTTTATCTCAGCACTTTTTCCGCTGCATCAAGCAATAACTGAATGTTAATAAGAATCCATTCCTAGACTCCTCACATCAGGATATCTTTTGTGCAGGAGATAATATTTGGTCTTCCAGAATTCATAGTTGTGGGATAATCATGATAGTTCTTCTTGGATGCAGCTGTTAATGACATGTTATCTTAAATATTTATAAATTCAGAAAAGTATGACTGTACCCTTATTTGGAACTATAAAGTAGCCAAGAATGTCATGGTCAAAACGCAAGAAAATAGGGGAATTTTCATATTGTGAAAGGCTATTTGAGCTAACAGCCTTTCCAAAAATTCTGGAAGCTAGGGGTCACCAATCTTCCACGTTCCAGCAGGTCAGCTTCAGAGGACAAGTTTCAGGGGGACTCCCAGATGAAGATGATCTTGGCCAAAAGGTTGGAATAGAAGAAACCATTGGTAAGCTCGATTGGTGATCGCACCTTTACTGACTGGTGAGCTTCTGCAAGCCATTCAACCGCTCTGAGTAAATTTCATATCTGCGAGGTGGATATGAAGACTCTTGGCTTAGTGTTCTTCATAGTACCCTAAATATTAGGTCTGTGCCTTGGAACCATTAAGCCCAATTAATAAATACTTGAGTAGAGCGGAGAAAGAGAGTGTTTATTAGGAAGCCAGCTGAACATGGTAGCCAACAGCAACAGAGGCTGTTGAATTATTTCAATTCCCAAGAAACATTGATATTAATTTCTCTAATAATATTAATCATGTTATGATAGGTAGGGTTGTTGTGCCAACATGGCCAATGAACATATGTGAGATCAATTGAAGGGCAGAGATATAAATGGCTCGGTGAGCCTAGACTTTTTCTCTCTTGCTCTTGGATCTTCGGACCAGCTTGCTGCCTTGTTTGTCCAATGCCTCGATCTGCAAGCTACACTACCCATGGGACACCTTATCTGTGGACTTTCTCACTGTGAGTTCAGGTTCCTTCAAGCCCTGCTTCACTGTGCTCCTGGAATATACGTCCCTTGAGCTGGGGACTGTTGGACTCTGTCATCTGGCTGACTGTTGGTGACCTGCCTTGCTGTTTGCTGCTTGTGGCCAGATAGCCTGAATTGCTCTACAGAGGGCTACTTGGCAGCCCTTAAGACTCCAAGGGCTGCCAGTGTACTTAGCTGTCTCACGTAAGTGAGTTGCCCCAAGCCATTTGTACTGCTTTATAGATAAACTATTTATTTCTTATGTTAGATATCTTTCTCTATATACGAATATATAGAATTATTAGTGTCCTGGTTCTGTTTCTCTAGAGAACCCTGTATAACACACATGCATTATTATAATTCTCAGACTACATGACAGGTCACAAAGAGCCTTAAAACACAGTGAGCATATATAATGAACTCTATGATCCATTATCTTGACATGCCCTTTCCATTGATTGCCCACATCAACTTTAAACAATGACCAGGAAAACAAGAGGGGCCAAATAGACCCCAAGCAAAGTTCAACGGGTAATTCACATTCCAAACACTGAGTCAAACCCTTGGGAAGCAGTTAAAGTATACCATGATAAGATATATGAAAAATACCAAGCAAAATTGGTTAAGCTTACACGTGACTGACTCAGAATCAAAAGGGCCCACCATCTTGTTCACAACCCAGAAGCACTGGAAACCAGTAGCCCTGCCCGCTGGTGACCTGCCCCATGGCGATCAGAATGGCCATGTGCTTCAGTTGTTGAAATTAAAAGCAATTCAGAATGGCTATGTGCTTCAGTTGTTGAAATTACAAGCAGTTGGTTTTTCGAGGAGGTAGAGGGCGCCAGAGGGCATCAACCAGGCTTTTCTTCCAGAGCCCCTCTGATGGACTCCACACTGCTGTCTTCTGATTGGTCGTGAAGGTCATCAAACAATTGCCATTTGCAGGACCCAGGAGCTGTAGAGGTAACACATCTGGCCTCTAACCTGAGTTCTGCTACCAAGTGCACCACCAATTGCTGTTGCCAAGCAAGCAGGCTAAGACTAAGATAGCCAAAGAGTATGAACATTTGAAGAGAATGACTGCAGCCCCATATCCATGTCAGCTTGGAGAAAGTTTGCTCCAATTCCACAATCTCATTCTCGATTTGAGGGTGTCTTTGCCTTTAAAGAGAGAGCATTTTCTTTCACGTTATTTTACACTTACATCAGCTCACATCCAGAAAACACAGACAAATACCAAGAGGATAATGGGAATGTGCTGGAATATTCTTTTTCAGGTACTTATTTAGCTACACATATGTTTATATTTCTTTATCTTAAAAATAAGAATCAAAAGCTAGGTAGCCACTGTACATTTTGCATTTCTTCTGTATACTATTCATGGCTTATTCTAATTATTATCCTTAATCTTTTTTATGTCGCCCATGCTTGTCCTGGAGAGATTACATATATATATCAAAATAGTGACTATCATCAATGTAGGATAGTAATATTTTGCCTGGATGATTATTGGCCTATTACTTTATTGGCTTTTTTCAGTAGAAACAATTGAAAATAAAACTATAATGAAAATAAAAACAAAGCACATCACTGTGGGGGGAAATGGCAAATATCAGTAAGCAAAAAAAGATAAAGGAAAGAGAAGCAAAGATAAAATGTCAGGGGACATGCTCACTTGAATGAGCACCTGTCAAACTCACAGTCACTGAGTCGGTGCTGATTCACAGCGACCCAGACATGGCAACGCAGAACTGTCCCTGTGCCTTTCGGAGCCTGTTGAGTCTGCAGGCATAGAAAGCCTTATCTTTCTCCCACCGAGCAGTTGGTCATTGCAAACAACTGATCTTTCATTTAGCAGCCCAACTTGCAACCACTGTGCCTGACAATCACTCTTCCTATGAATCACTGGCATTTGTCTTTCCTGATACTTCTGCATATATATATATATATATATATATATATAATTGTGTTTATCTAAAAAATTATTGCCCATTACATTCTTTGATTTTGACTTATCCATATTCTATCTTAGGCATATCACTAATGGCAACTGCACTTCAGTTGGTGAAGCGCATAATTGGATTCTCCACATAATTGGATTCTCTCTTTTTCCCCATCTAGTCCCCACCTTGAAACCACTCTGAAGGCACCTGCCAAAAACAGGGCTCCAGGAATTGAGAGAGCATTAATTAAAATGTTTCAAGGAGCTGATGATGCACTGGAAATACGCATTTATGTCAGGGAATTTGGAAGGAAGCTACTTGAACTCCTGACTGAAAGAGATCTATCCTTATTTGTACTCAGAATGCTCAAATTATAGAACAATAGCATTGAGAATGCACACAGGTAAAATCTTGCTGAAGATCGTCCAACAACAGTTGCAGTAGTACATTACCAGGGAACTACCAGAGTTTTAGGTTGGATTCAGAAGAGGGCTTGGACCAGGGATGGCATTGCTGATGTCAGATGAATCTTAGCTGTCAGTAGAAAATACCAGGATGATGTTTACTTATGTTTTATTGACTATGCAAAAAGCATTTGACTGTGTGGATCACAACAAACTATGGATAGCCTTGAAAAGAATGAGAATTCCAGAACATTTTATTGTGCTCCTATGAAAACTTGATGGCTCAAGAGGCAGTTGTGTGAACAGAAGAAGGGAATACTACATGGTTTAAAATCAAGAAAGATGTATGCCCCGGTTATATCCTCTCACCATACTTAGTCAATCTGTATGCAGAGCAAATAATCAGGGAAGATGGACTGTATGGGGAAGGATGTGAGACCGTGACTGGGGGAAGACTTCTTAACTGATAGCACAATCTTGCTTACTCAAAGTGAGGACTTGAAGCATTTGACAATGAAGACCAAATATCAAAGCCTTCTGTATGAATTACAGTGCAACATAAAGAAAACCAACGGGAACAATAGGTAATATCATGATAAATGGAGGGAAAATTGGAGTTGTCAAGGACTTAATCTTGCTTGTAACCACAATCAATACTCATAAAAGCAGCGATTTGATTTTTATTGAATCACAAAACACATTGCATTGGATAAATCTGCAACACAAGATCACTCTCAAGTGTTGAAAAAACAAGGATGTAGGCTGAGCCCAGACAGTGTAAGTGGTTGAGTGCGGCACTGCAGCCCAAGGGCTTGGCGGTTCAAATCCAGCGGCGGCTCTCAGAAGCAGCACTGGGTAGTGCCCACGACCACCAGAGGCAGTGATGCCGCCCCCCGCCAAAAAAAAACAAGGATGTTACTTTAAGGACCAAGGGACACTAACCCAAGCCACAGTATTTTCAATCACCTCATATTCATGTGAAATTTGACTAAAGTAGAACAAAGACAAATCAATGCATTTGAACTACGGTGCTGGCAAAGAATATTTCAAGTACCATGGACAGCCAAAAGATCAAACAGATCTGTCTTGGAAGAAGAACGACCAAAATGTTCTGTACAGGCCAGGCTGGCGAGATATCATCTCACCTACACTGGACACGTTGTCAGGAGACACCAGTTCCTGAAGAAGAACATTACGCTTGGTACATGAAGGGGCATCAAAAAAGGGAAAGGCCCTTGGCTAGATGGACTGACATGTGACGACAACTATAGGCTCCAGCATATGAACCATTGAGAAGATGGTGCCGCTCCTGTGAGTGTTCATCCTGTGGTTCATGGTGTCCCTGTAAGCTGGCCTACCCAAACAACAAAAATCTGAGACTATTCAGATGTCAGTCAAAGGCATTTACTCTTCTGAGATATTTCTCTCTCTCTCCTGTTGGTATTTCTTTCTTTCTCTTTTACAAAATGTATTGGGGTTTTGGGTGGTGTTTGGGTTCATATTTTTTGTATTTTATCTTGATAGATGATATATTTATTGAATATTCAGTGATTACATCTCCTGCTTTCAAAATGTTCAGAAAACTCTAGCTAAGATGGAAAAAATGTATAGGCTGTTTCCTTCTATCCTTTCCCTCCCTTGATATAATCTAGAATTTGGGAATATTATTTGGAAGTATTAGTATGGCTATTATTTAACCAACCATTTTTTTATGAGTACCTTCATATTATACAGCTCTTCTGTCAGGAACTTCTAGTGTTTTTAGTGTGTTATGTATTGATATAATCCATACCAAACATGTCCACTTGGAACTGTTGTAATTGTGCAGATAAATCACACAAGAAGCACCACACATGACACTTCCCATATGCATTTTATTCCTCTGTAATCCAAGTTTCTTCTAGTGATTTCTTGCATGCTTGTGGCATGTGTTTTTAAAACCAAACCAATGATGACATGTTACTAATAGCTAATGGATATAGTTTACTTTAGGGTCCTACAAATTTTGCAAAATATATTATGTCCTACTTTCCCTTCTGAAAATGTCATGCAGAATTATGTTTCTGCTCTGTATGTGCCTTGTTTCGCCTACTCATCTCTCCCTCTTTCCCTGAACTCCTGGTCACCAGGAATCTTTTTATCGCCTCCCTATACATAGGCATATTTCTGTAAGTTAGATGTACAAATGCACTTGTTTCAAAGTGCATGCATGTACATTGCCACTCTTTTTTTTTTTAACCACAGCCTACACATTTCTCAGTTCCTTGTTTTGCTCTCACATGCAGCTAGCTGGAAGAAATGGCAGAGACCCACGCTCCTCTTCCTGTCAACCTCCGCACATGAAAGACAAGCGTGTGCCTTCCCCTTCTCATCCACACTGGCTGAACTCTGAGCATCTGGAGACTGGGGCTGGGCAGAGTGTTCTTCTTTTGTTGCTTGTTCCTGTGGGCCGTGCAGCAACACACTGACATTCTGCAGCGCACTGGGACAGACTAAGCGCTACCTCTTGATTTTTCTCTCTTTAACCGTTTTCCTGAAGTTTAGGAAATTATTTGAGTTTCTCTTTTAGCTTAGGACTTTGATATCACAGTATTAAACCTACTGTTGTTGCATTCATTGTGGCTTTCATTTAAATTATTTATTGAATGGTGGGGTGTTTTGAGATCTGAGATGGGTGCGTGTGTGTGTACATACATGGTCATTGAGTTGATTTTTTAACTCAACAACCCAAGAGTCTGGGCAGAACTGCCCCACTGAGTTTCTGAGACTCCAACTCCACAGGGGAGCAGAAAATTTCATCTCTCTCTAGTGCAGTTGGCTGTTCTTTTGGTTGACTGCCCACCTCCTAGCCATGACACCCCCAAGGCTCCATCCCTTAGAAGGCCATAGCTGCTTATTTGGGATTCATATATATCAAGACATTTAAAGGCACGTCGATAACATAATCAAAACTGGACATTGTTTTCCCTCATGTTTCTTGAGCTAAATTTGTTTCAGAGCAGCCCCTTTGAATGAATTTGAAGCACAGGAAAGCGCCAATATTCCAAAGTAGATTTTTTTGTTTTTATTTTTTTCAGCTTATAAAATAAAGGGGAAAAATCACTTTATAGTTTTCTAAGACTGGTGACTTATCTCTTCAGAAGCAAGGGTTTGAAGCTTGGAATTGACTTAGAGTCAAGTCAGTATTAGACTTATGAGACCCTTGTGTATGTGTCCTTGCTATTAGTGCTTCAGGTTCAGGTAAGTGCAGTTCTCAACATAAAGGCACATTGTTGGTTGAATAGTGCTGAACTCAGGGCAGCGGGGAAGCTATTCTCAGAGACAACCCCAGCAATGAACTTCGTCCTTGTCATCATTGCCTGTGACTGTTGATGCTGATCACAACTTCAAAAAGCCCCTCAACTCCTTAGTGCTCGTTGCCTTTTCTTTTTTTCTGTACATTCATGGCAGACAATGCCAATGATTAGTGTGAGGTTTCTTGCTACATCAGTTGATATATTTGACAAATAACAATACGAAACACCCCAGTTAGGCTTGAATAAACTACAAATAATTTTTAGCATACTCTTACATGTCACATGTAACGTTTGAGGTATACTTCAACAACATTCATTGTTTATCAGAATAAATTTATCTGGGCATCCTTTATTTTCTCTGGAACCTTTATTGCTCATCCAATTCAACTCAGCACTGTCAGACTGTCAGCCTAAATCAGTGCAGTCACTGTGAGAGTTGATGTGTATTGCATGCCTTAAAATAAACCCACAAATGAACACTGGTGTGGTCTAAATCCTGCACTAAGTGCTGTGCTTGTCTCCACCTTTGCTTCACTGAGGCTCGCTAGCCTCCAGCCCTCCCTTAAACGGTCATCCTTCCTGACAGTGTTCACCCAGGGCTCAGCTGACAACCTCTCCCCAACCTCTGCAACTTTTCTGGAAAGCCAATTGCCCGATTCCCTACTTTTGATTGGCTATCCTTATTTCAAAGTAGAATTGGGAAAAGGAATATTAGATGACTCCAAAGTTGCCATTTTGCTACCAAACCTGGGAATCTAGCATCCTTTTTTTTTTGATCTGAAATAAATGAGTTCTTTCAAAATGGTCTCATTGAAATAATATTGAATATTCATCATGATACAGAGCCACAGGATAAACAATACTTTTATAAATGAACAGTGATGGTCCTAATTCAGGGGCTTTGTGAACGCAAGGAGCCTTGACGGTGGTGCAAGAGTGAAGCATCCAGCCACTGACTAACTGCCTTCCACCCCCACCCCAGACACCATGGGAGAGAGATTTGCAATCTGTCCTGTAATAATTACAATCTAGAAAACTCTGTGGATCAGCTATTGCAAAAAGCCAAGGAGAGAGTATCATGCTAAAAGAAAGATTTGTGGATGGTTGCCAAGGGTGAAAGGAGAGGAAAGGTGAAAGAAGTGTTCATATCGAATAAGAGGGGAGGGGTCGCTAAACACGAGGGGAGCACAGGAAGACATTGAAAGGAGGACAAGTGTTTAAAGAAGTAAGCTAATTGATCTTTCTCCCAAGGAGTGACTGGTGAGTTCAACAGTGCACCTTTCAGTTAACACAGTACCTGTCTCTGGACTAAGACTTCTGTGGACAACTCTTTCCCTGGAGTTAAATTCCTCAAGGTGGCCAATAGGAAGTGCTCACACACAGATCTGAAAGATCTCTGTGGTCAGATTCACGCAGTGCAAGGCATTTGACACAAGCCACTAGACAACAACACGTCACAGTCATGAAGAAGCCTGCATGCTTGACCCTGGCTCAAGAGTTTGTCCAATAATCCCTGAAAGTCAGATTCATGTGATTCTTCTTATTCCAATGTTTTTTCAATAGCCTGAACCACAGCACCATCAGGCATCATTTAAAGGAATAAAAATGAAACTGGACATTTCACCTTCATAAACTCTCTTATTTCAACTTCCTCGATAGTAAATTCCCAATGACTATAACCCAGTGAGAATGAAAATCAAATAATGTAGGCAGTCTCTGGAAAGTGATCTTCCATTGTTCCTTCCCTCTCCCCTTTGAACATAGGCCAGAGGGACAACATCCTGTGGCATCAAATCAGAGTCCACCCTTGGGAAATCATGCACCCATAATTCGTATGTGCACCATTGTTGTAAACATGCACATATCATTCACATATGTTCTCTCTTGCTTTCACCACAGAGATGATGAGAGGGCATTTCTTCAGAGGGTTCTATTTGCTTTCCAACATTTGCAGATATTTCATGCTAGAAATGTTAGTTCTTGGATGAGGTGTCATGATTCCTTTTGGAATTTTCTGTTTCTACTGAGGTCACCTGAAAAAAACCTATGATGAGATGCCAATTCCAGTGTAAAATTTTTCATTTGATTTGTTGTTTGTTCTGAAGGTGTGCTGTTAATAGCTTCCATCTGTTCCAGTGGTAGAAAGGTTGCTTTTCCTTTTTGGAATAAAAAATAGATATTATTTAGGTTGAATTTTTGTCTAATCTGTATGCAAAGAGCAAGTCAAATATCACAGAATGGTACAGATGCTTTAAAATCTCTGGTAATTGCAATACTGTGAGGTAGACAGAGGTATTATTAAACTCACCTGCCACCCAGAGGATTCTGATGCACAGTCACCCTCCAGGGCAGTGTAGAACTGTCCCTGTGGGTTTCGGAGCCTATCACTCTTTACAGGAGTGATGTGACTACAGCTCCCAATGACAACCCATGATCATTAAATTCAAATAATCTAGTATTTTTCACCTAACAGCACTTCACGGGCACACTACATATCCTCCATTATTTAGATATGCTATGTTTTACACAAGTGATCTCTTTATGTGGGAGCTGGATGTGGTGTTTTGTTTGTTTTCTCCTGTTGGCCTAGCCACAACAATACTCTGAAGAATCCCCTTGTATTATGTGGTTGCTAATTTTTCAGAATGCTTATTTTCAATATTTGCCTCAAAATAGAATCTGAGAGTGCAGCTTAAATTTTTATTTGCACCATCAAAATGCTCTTTCTAAAGAGTTACTGTGTTAGACAGGGTTCTCTAGAGAAACAAAACCAGGACACTAGTAACTCTCTTTATATGTTTATGTAGATAGAAGGATATATATAAGATAAATAAGCAGTTAACTAATCTATAAAGTAGTGCAAATGGCTCGGTGCAACTCACTTGCATGAGACAGCTAGTAGACTGGAAGTCATTGCAGTCTTAAGGGCCGCCAAGTATTCCTCTTTAGAGCAATCCAGGTTATCTGGTCACAAGCAGCAAATGGCCAAGCAGGTCACCAACAATCAGCCAGATGACAGTGTCCAATAGTCCCCCCTTATGATATGTATATTCCAGGAGCGTGGCAAAGCAAGACTTGAAGGAACCTCAACTCACAGCAACCCAGTCCACGGATTAGGAGATCGAGGAACAGGATGAACAAGGCAGTCAGCTCGTCCAAAGATTCAAGAGCAAGAGAACCAAGGTGGGGCTTGCCGAGCCATTTATATCTTTGCCCTTCCATTGATCTTATATATGTTCATTGGCCATGTTGGCACAACAAACATGCCTATCTTCTTTGGCCATGTTGGCACAAGCCTACCTATCACAGTCACTCAGTCCAGGCTCCTACAGAAAGTGCACTAGAATAACTGTTCATTGTACTTTCTCCATTTAGAGAGACCATCCTTAAAACCTCACATTCCAGGAGGATTGGAAGGCAAAACAGTATCTTCCTAGAGGTAATATCATCACTGTGACTTCCCTAATGCCTCACTACTTAAAGGCTATCTAAGCCCTCTGTCTGGACTAAGGCTTCTGCACACAGCTCTATCCCAGGGTCAAATTCCTCACAGTAGCCAGTAGGCAGTGCTTAAACACAGATCAGAAAGATCCCTGTGGTCAGATTCACTCAGTGTGCAAGGCAATGGACACAAACCACTTTGACAACACATCATGGCCATGGAGACAATCTGCTTGCTCGACCCTTGGTCAAGGGTTTGTCCAATAATCCCTGAAATTAAGGCTCATTATGATTCTTCTTATTCTAATGCCCTTTGGAGAGCTATGTGAGCCATGTCCAGACATCCCTCAGATGAGGAGTTTCACACACATTGCCAGCAGCTACTCTTAAGCTTCTAGGATTTAGGCTGCCTTTGCAGATACTTAGTGTGAAATATACATCATCCAACCTTAATCTCCCACCTCCTTAGCTATCCCAGAGGTCCATAGAGCTTGATGGATATCAAAACACCATCCAAGGCTCTTCCCATTCCACCACCATCTCTTACCTCTCTTCAATTATTAAATATTTCTTACTGACAAGGTGGCTAAAATATTTGTCATTGCAAGCCCGAGGCAGGTAAGTTTCCCATGGTTTTTGTTTTCCTACTAGATAAAGTCCTATTGATTTTTCTGTTATTGATTTCATGTATGAAACTACCATATGGCTGGCTACATGCTTAATATCAGGACATTTGTGATTCCAATACAGGATGGTTGCTAACACCTTGAAAAGCAGGATTTAAATAGAAAGTGATTTAAATGTGATTAAAAAATGTGATTACAAAACAAAAAGAAAAACACCACCCAAGCATCTATCTGTGTATATAAAACATCACACTATAACTCGGGCAGGGGGAGGAAGTACAGTAAATACAATCCTAAAAAGGTGTGCCCTTTAGAGAGGAAGATTTCTTATATGTATAACAATCAAAACCTAGCACATGTCTAGCAAGAACACCCCAGAGAAAGATGACGTTTTCCACTCTCTTAAAGAGTTATGCCCTCTGAAGCCCACAAGAGCAGTTCTACTCTCTCTTACAGGGTCACCTATGAGTTGGGATTAACCCACTGGAAGAGTATTTAGCTTTTTTGTTTGAGCAAGAATGAGAAATGTCTTTGGAGAAGTTATAAACCAAACCCAATGCTGTCAAGTCAACCCCGACTCACAGCAGCCATATAAGATAGAGTAGAACTGACCCTGTGGGTTTCAGAGACTGTAACTCTTTCCAAGATTAGAACGCCTCATATTTAACCCAGAGAGTAGCTAATGGTTTCAAACCGCTGATCTTGTGTCTATAGGTCCAAGGCATCATGTAACCATTGTGCCATCAGGGCTCCTGTTCGTGCACATGGAAATTATTGGAAACAGCCAAAAGGTGGTATGAAAAGCTCATCCTCACATGACTTATACCAACAAAAAGTCTGCAGCCAAATACCTAATAAAGCAGAATAGCAGTATTTTCACTATAGATACACTGGGGAAATGAAGACCTGAGTGGTACAAGGGGCTTGCACATGCAGTTGTTAACAGAAAGGTTGGTGGGTCAAGTCCACCCAGGGGCACCTAACAGAAAGGCACAGCAATGTGTTTCCAAGAAACCATCCAGCACAGTTCTACTGACCCAGCTGAGGTCAGGAGGAGTCAGAAGTCCCTGGGAGGCATCCAGTGGCTGGGAATGCTTCATAAAGGGAAGCAGAAGATCAGTAACCTCTCAGGTGGTTGTTTTCTCTAAGGGCTCAAACATAGGAACAGTGATGTGGATGGTGTAAAGTTTCATTATGTTGTGTATTTAGGGTATCTAAGGGGTAGAGTGGACTTGAAGTCAAGAGCAACTACAGGTGGAGGATATGCCAAAAAACAATTTTAATAGGTTGACATTTTGAAAGCTTTAATGTTATCTATGATTTTGTAACAATACCTTTTAATTTACATTCATACTTGTCATTCTCTGTTGGTGAATATTTGAATGCTCAAAAAGACTGTGCATTCTACAAATTTAGGGCTGGCACAATAGCAGGTTCGATCAGGTCAAGGTACTTGATGATTTGATCATGTTGAAAATGATTTCTTATGGTAGATCTGTCAGAAATGTACACATAACGCATATCTACTGGTCAGAAGATTTTGTTACTTCTCTGTAATTGTAACTGATGACTATGTTCACATCAATGGGTAATAACAGCAAAGACAAACACTCAGTGAGGCACTTTTTAAGTTAAGTTTAAAGAAACATTCCTTTCTAATTCAAGAGGCTATTAGGCTGGTAACTTGTTTACAGGTCGTTATAAGTACACTCAGAGTAAACAAAACAAAACAAAAAGTCCAGTTGTTCTTGGGGCTGAGCCCCGGTGGCATAAGTGGTTGAGTGCGGGACAGCAGCCCGCGGGCTTGGCGGTTCATATCCAGTGATTGCTCTCAGGAGCAGCGCTGGGTAGTGCCCATGACCACCAGAGGCAGGGATTCCCCCCTCCAAAAAAATTGTTTTAATTAAGTACACTCAGGGTTTGTGTATGAATACTTGCTTTCTGTGAAAATAGAAAACAAAAAAGGAATGACAAACTAACAACAACAAAAACTTTAATAATAAGACAACATGAACATTTAATTGAATTAAGCAGTTAATGTTGTTTAAAAGTCAAGCAAGAGTAACCGATCTGAAATAAGTTCTACAATTTGATTTTTTTATAATTTTTCAAAAATCATTTTATTGAGGCACATACCACTCTTATCACAATCCATACATCCAACTATTGTATGTCAAGCACATTTGTACATGTGTTGCCCTCATCATTCTCAAAACATTTGCTTTCTACTTAAGCCCTTGGTATCTGTTCCTCATTTTTCCCCTCTACCCACTCCTCCTCCCTCATGAACCCTTGATAATTTATAAATTATGATTAATTTGTCCTATTTTACACTGTATGATATCTCCCTTCACCCATTCCCTGTATTCCATACCCCAAGGAGAAGGTTATATGTAGATTCTTATAATTGGTTCCCCCTTTCTATCCCACCTTCCCTCCACCCTTCTGGTATCGCCACTCTCATCACTGGTCCTGAAGGGATCATTTGTCCTGGATTTCCCATGTTTGCGGTTCCTATCTGTACCAGCCAAATTTGTGAGATAGAATTGGGATCATGATGGTGGGGGGACGGGGTGAGAGGCAGGGGGAGAAGTATTGAAGAGCAACTAGAGGAAAGTTGTTTCATCATTGCTACACTGCACCCTGACTGGCTCCTCTCCTCTACCTGACCTGATTTTTCTACAATTTGAAGAAATAAATTTCCCTATATATTGAAGATATAAAATGCTAGTTGGAACCTGATGCATGTCTAGCAGAAATACTCTAGGGTATTCTAGGCAGACTGAACAGAAAACTTTTCAATACCTAGCATATAAAAAACTGCAATTATCCCAATTTGCAAAATTTGTTAGAAGACTCCACTCTAATTTGTCTGTCAAGTTCACAATGAAGTTGGTGTTCAATGTGAAAGTTAGTGCCCTCTGACTTTGAGATTGGAAGGAAGTGATCATGAAGTTCAACTAATCCTCTAACTAGAAAAAGAAACATGAATAAGTTATTTAACTTATTTGAGCTCCCATTCTTCACCTAAAAAAGGTCATGTCAGTACTCCCTTTCCAAGGCTACATCAATGATTTTATATGATGCAAACTTAATGTCTAGAGCAGCACTTGGTGCAGGTGAGGAAATCAACAATCACTGAGTATTTATTTGGTGATGTTGGTCAGTCACAAAGCTTGAGACTAGAGCTAATGGGTTATATTAAAAAGCATTCCCCATATTAATTTCGAGCTCCCTTTTTTACATCTGCAGTTATCAGATTTTCATTTTGGTTCTTCCATATTAATTCTTTGAAAACCCACTCATAAGTTATGTAATTTCTGAGACTTGGTCTCTTCTTCTTAAAACTTAGATCACTAATCATCCTCTAACCACCTCCAGCTCTTAACATGAAGAGTCTAGGAGTCATTGGTTTTTACAAGATCACATGCTATTTAGATGCTGCTTGGAGGATAGTGTCCCCAGTAGTGTAGTGGATTACGTGTCTCACTGCAAACCACAAGGGCAGCAGTTTGAAACCTCCAGCCCCTCTGTAGAAGAAAGATGAGTCTGTGAAGAGGTTGCCTGGGAAACCAGAGAGGCAATTCTGCAATGTCCTACGGGTCACAATGAGTCAGAATTCACTGGGTGATAGTGAGCAAGAAGCCAAAGGACACGAAGACTGGCTAAACAAACAGACATGACTAACCTGACAAGTAATGTGGGCATTGTCATACTGCACAGCCCAGGTGGTGAAATGGCTGAAACACTCAGCTGGTGAATAAAAGGCTGGAGTATACACAGAGGAAACCCAGGAGGAAGTATGACAACCTGCTTTCTCCTACTGTAGAAATTCCACTAAGTGAACAGACTTTACCTTCAACCCACCTTTAGCCTTTAGCCTTAAGGCTGATGACTACCACCCCAAAGACCTAGAACTGGCTGATGTTAGACGTTGGTTCAAATCTCTTTCCTTGAGGATCCCCAATGAATTGCGGCCCCAAAGTACCTTAAACCTACTACTTTAATACCTTCTTTGCTTCATTATAACATACGTTAATCTAGTAATCGTGACTCTGCTGCTGTAAATGAATATTATTGGAGATTTGCTAATTTCCCATTGTTTGTATACATAGTATCCACTCACTTAAGAATTCAATCTGTACAACTCAATAATTCAGGGACTGTGCTTCAGAGTTGGCCTGTACTTATACAATTTCCTTTTCTCAACTGTGTCTTATATTCTATATCACAGACTACATTAATGACACGATGCATGCCTCTAGTTGATAAGCATTGAGCTGCTAACTGATGGTGCCAAGCCAGCATAAAGAATAGTGCCTACGGTTTTTAAAGTTTGTTTTCAAACAAACAGCATTCTAAGGGTGGTGTCCACTAAGTCCACATGGAAGAAGCACCCTAAGCAGTGTGATTGATCCTAGCACTGCAAACAATAAAATCCAAATCTAAGGTAGGAAATGGTTTCACAGCTTAGACTGTGAATATCTGGTTTGCAGAAGGCTATGGATGACAGTGGAAGCCAATATCCATATTCAGGGTTCACACATGGATTGACCCTCCAATAAATTCTCTCTGATCATAGTTGAAGGATATGAATAGCCTGTTATTTCAGGGTATTGCAAAATTGACTATGGCAAACATAGGTCAAAATCTTATCTCACTTTTGACCCATTTTAAAGCTCTTTCAATTGTTTTAGAAGTGAAGGGGATGAAGTCCCTGGTCATGGGACAGGGGGTGAATAGCCTTACTATCTTACAGAATGCATTGGAAAGTGAATTGTTGCAGATGCAGTCAGTTTAAAATTTAGTCCCCTATTATTTGGTTCCCTATGATCCATTGAAATTTGTTCTAGTTCTTCCCGGTTTCTGATTTCTTTTATATTAAGTGTTTTATCTGGTTTTCTTTGTTATTTTTGCTTTGTTAAAAATGTGTTTTTGTAGATGAAAACCAGGATACATAAATTTATAGAGACTAATCTAAATTAATGGTTCCATAAGGTCATGGCAGGGTGGAATGGGGAGCTAATAATGATGAGTACAAGAATAAAGAAAGTGGTCTAACACTGATTATAATGATCATTGTGGAACTCTTACTGATGTGATTAAACTCTTGAATTGTATGATGTGTGGACTATTTGCCCATAAAACTTTAAGAAGTCAGCCATTGAAAACCTTATGGAGCATAGCTCTATTCTGACTTATATAGATCACCATGATTAGAAGACAAAATTGTGGCATCTGGTTTTCTTCGGATTATTTTGTAGTTGGAGGAGCTCCAGAGGGTAATATTGGAATCAAGTAGCAACAATACTAGTTGTGATACAGATAGCCAGAATGTACATTCTTCTATAAATGCATGAAACAAGCTGCTTTCTATATAACTGAGTTCCCCATCACTGGAAAGGTTCAAACAGAGGTCAGATTATCATTTAATGGTGATTCTGTTGGCAATTCTTGCAGTGGAGTAGTAGATTTTTCTAAGGTATGGTACCTGCACAATACCCTCCTGGCTCTGAAATTCTGAAATTTTGTAGAAATTCTGGATTTTATAGAATGTTATAAGAACCCAGTAGAATATTTGAAAAACTTACATCATAAGTTAGCATCATATGCAAATCTCACAGCATCCAAAGCCAAAATTGCCTAAGAATATCCATCGTTTTATCACGAATTGAAATACCAAAATAAGAGAAGAATAAAATTTACTTTTTGTGTGTATGATATCAGTTAGTGAAAAACAGATTTTCTTCTCAAGTAACCCCATCTTCCATCACCTTTTCTGGTTCCAGAAAAAATAGCATTAAAGAGTGAAAACAACTCAAAGAACCATCTATCCTTTTACCCATTGAATTAACAATGTCTCATGAGTCCAAGCTCAGAAGGAAATTGCTCTACGACTACAGGTCATAAGACTACAAAAAAGAACTTTAAAATATGAAAAATAAATTAAAAGGAAAATGAGTTGAACTATTCTGACTCCTGTGACCCCCATGCACACTGACAAGAACTCTGCTGCATGGTTTTCCGTCTACCTCAGTTGATTTCAACAGCCTTTCAGAGAGTAGTCTGAAACTGATTGCACCAGCCTGACACGTGTTTATTTGCATCACATGTGTCGAGCAAACCGAAACTTTTCCCTGTAAAGGTTCACCTTTCTAATCAATTCTGTTTGAAATGTTGTACCAACACAGTTTCATGTCCTAAATAATACATTCATCATGTACTATTCATCAGAGATCTTTAGAAGAAATGGTTCCAATTGGTGTAAAGGAACCACATTAATTTGATGTTATTTCTCCTGCAGAAATTTTCAATTATTGTACTGCCTGCTGGCCCAAATTACTCGTGTGTGTGTGTGTGTGTGTGTGTGTATAGAGAGAGAGAGAGAAAGAGAGAGAGAGAGAGCACAAACAGGTTTAACAGTTAAATAGTCCACACAGAAGTACGGAGGACTCAGGTCAACACACTTCCGTGAAACAGTTAATGTACTGGAAGTCCTTCAACTAACCAGGGCTGCTAGGTCCAAGATCAAGGAAAGAGACAGATGAGTCTTCCATAGAGCAAAACAGGCAGTCCAGTCACAGACAGAAAACAGCAGGGCAGGTCACCAAGTCAGCCAGGTAACAGGGTCCAACAGTCTCCAGTTCACGCGATGTGCATACTAGCAGTTTGGTGAAGCAGGTCTTGAAGAAACCTCAAGTTTTAACAATAGGATCCATGAGTTGGGTATTCCATGGGTAGGATAGCTTGCAAGTTGAGGCAGAGAATTAGCGAAGACAGCAGCACACTGGTCAGATTACCAAAGAGCAGGAGAGACAGAGGTGGGAAAAACAGAGCCATTTATCTCCTTGCCCTCCAATCAAACTGCGACCTTATTGATCCCAACTGTTCCTATTGGCCAGGTTGGCACAATAAACTGACCTATCACAAAGTGTCCTCTTGCTCTGTCCTCTGCCAGCATCCAAAGGACAAGTCAAGGCTAGATGACCAGAAGATGAGAGGCAAAGTGAACAGAGTTGAGTTGTCCATCTTCTGAGCCACAGCCAGTCTAGATCAGTTAACCCCAGATACACAAGTAGTGGCACAAGTAATATCAGCAAAGTAATCTGATTGATTATGAAGTCAATGGCTATTGTTATCATGACAATAAATAATTGATGCCACACTCTTGAGAGGTTTCCAGCAGAAGATGTGTCTTATGCATTTCACATATGAACTCATTGGAGATAATCTATAAACCCCCTTTATTTTCTCAAGTATCACCAGACTCATGGGTAACTCCATGTCTCAAAAATCAATCTGTGAGTGAAATCATTAGGTCCAAGAGACATGGTCTTAATGTAAAGGTGTGGTTATTTCTATATAGATCTATTTGTCTACAAATATGTGTATGTTACATATAAAAATTTGTTTGAATAAAAGTGAGTCTTCTTAAATGACCTTAGAATATTTTTAAATGATCATACACTTGCCTTCAAAAAATTATACTACATCCTAAGAAATAAAATTAAACAAGCTGCATATTTCCATTTTGTTGCATGAATACCAGAAACTCATATGATCCAAAAGGGCAGATTAACTTCCATATAGGTTTCCCAAGATTGTGAAATACTTTTTTGCTTGAACAAAGGAAACATTTCATCATTCTGTGGAGAGACTTGTGTATTCTTCTTTTTTTAAAATCATTTTATTGGGGGCTCATACAACACTTATCACATCCATCTATCCATCCATTGTATGCCAAACCTATTTGCATATTTGTTGCCAACATCCTTAAAACATTTGCTTTCTACTTAAACCCTTGATATTAGTTCCTCATTCCCCCCCTGCTACCCCCTTCATCATGAACCCTTGATAATTTATAAATTATTATTATTTCCTCATATCATACACTGTTCAATGTCTCCCTTCACCCACTTCCCTGTTGTCTATGCCCCAGGGAAGAGGTTATATGTAGATCTTTATAACTGGTCCCCCCTTTCTATTCAACCTTCCCTCCACCACTGGTTCTGAGGGGATCATCTGTCTTGGATTGCCCATGTTTCCAGTTCCTATCTGTACCAGTGTACATCCTCTGATCTAGCCAGATTTGAAGATAGATTGTCATGATAGTGGGTGGAAGCATTTAAGAACTAGAGCAAAGTTGTATGTTTCATCATTGATTCACTGTACCCTGACTAGCTCATCTTCTCCCTGCAAACCTTTTGTAAGGAGATGACATCACATTACCTACAGATGGACTTTGGGTCCCCAATCTGTATTCCCCCCTCCCATTTATAATGATATAATTTTTAGTTCTTTGATGCCTGATACCTAATCCCTCCCACATGTAGTGGTCACACAAGCTAGTGTGGTTCTTCCATGTGGGTTTGTTGTTTTTCAGCTAGATGGCCACTTGTTTACCTTCAAGCCTTTAAGACCCCAGACGTTATATCTTTTGATAGCCAGGCACCATTGGTTTTTTTCAGCCATTTTTTATGCTCACGTTTATCTTCAGTGATCATATCAGGAAGGTGAGCATGCAATGATATGACTTTTTGTTCTTTGATGTCTGATAACTGATCCTTTTGACAAATTGTGGTCTCACAGGCTGGTTTGCTTCTGCCTGGTGGGCTCTGTTGCTTCTGAGGTAGATGGCTGCTTGTTTACTTTCAAGTCTTTAAGATCCCAGACGCTATATCTTTTGATAACTGAGCACCATAGCTTTCTTAACCACTTTTACTTATGCACACATTTGTCTTCAGCAATTATGTTGGGAAGGTGAGCATCATGGAATGCCAATTTAATAAAACAAATTGTCCTTGCATTGAGGAAGTACTTGAGTGGAAGCCCAATGTCCATCTGCTGCCTTGATATTAACCCTATAAATATATGCACTAAGATCTATTTTTCCATCATCATATTTGCCTAAGTACAGGCCTGTATTTAGATGTCTATAAATGTCCTTTGCCTCCTATTTCTTTCCTCTCTTTCCTTTTTCTTTCTTCTTGTGCCCTTGTCATGCTCAGCCTTCATTTGGGTGTCAGTAATTTTTCTCGGTTACATTACTCTTGATCAATCTCTATGAAGCTTCTTGCACCCACCTTGCCACTGATTTGGGGTCACTTGTTCCCTTTGCCCTGAGTTGGTTAACACCACATCTTTTTTCCCCACCTCCCACTCTCCCTTGTCCCCACAGAACCATCGGTTCCACTGTTTTCTCCTCCAGACTGCTCATCCAGCCTATCTTATCTGAATAGACCTGCAGAGACAATAATATTCACACAAAGAAACAAGGAATAGCAAAACAAAGCAACAAAAGACAACAAACGACAGCAGCAAGAGGCTCCTGAGTTCTAATGCCACCAGGGATCCTTCAGAATCTACACAATGGCAGTGAGTGAGAATGCCAGAAATTTACTGAAGAAGTTGAACAAAAAGCATCAGATCACTTAAAAAACAAGACGCTCTTCTAAAGTATTACTATGCCAAGCAGAAATCACTTCTCCGAAGTTTCCAATTAACCAGAAATAAGAGTTGCTATTATTAGGCTCCATCAAGTCAGTTCCATCTCATAGCAAAATAAAGCCCTGCCCAGCCCTGCAATAGCCTCAGGACAATGCTGGGGCCCATCCATTATCACAGTCACACATTATAACACAAATAGACAAAAATCACTTAATAATAGACTCCCTTACAATTTCTATCATTAGAAATCAATTTAAATAATCGGGGGGGGGGGGAGAAATTGGTTGTCCCAAACAAGTATTTTGCTCTTAAAATAAGATATGTTTAACATGAAATTTTTAATGAACTTAACATAAATCTATTATTTTATGCTAAGGTATAACTGTGGGGAAATTCACTGGTGGCTCAGTGGTTTAACAGAAAGATCAGAGGTTTGATGCCCCCAGCTTCTCTAAAGGAAAAAGTTAAGGCAGTCTGTTTCAATGACCCTGGAAACCCTGGAGAGTAGATCTTTTCTAGCATTATGTGTCAGAATCAACCTCAAGAGAGTGCTGGATGTATACATATGTACAATTATTAGAGTGTCAGATTTTAATATATATGCCAATATAATATTTAAGTAACTGAACGAATCATATATTTTAAGCTAACCATATGAATAAGAGAAAAAGCACCTGTTTATATATGCATTACTTAATTAGTTAGATGGTAGAAAGATGTTGCTAAGTGCCCTCAAGTTAATTCTGAATTACAGCAACCCTGTGTACAATGGAACAAAACACTGTCTGGTCTTGAGTCTTCTTCATAACTGTTTTGTTTGAGCCCCTTGTGGCATCTATTGTGTCGATCCTTCTCCTGAGGAGTCTTCTTCTTTTGGACTTTTAACTTTACCAAGCATGAAACCCTTTTCCAGAGATCAGTCCATCCTGATAACATGTCCAGTATATGTGGGATGAAGTCCTACTATCCTCTCTTCTAAGGACTATTATGATTGTACTGCTTCCCAGTCAGATTAATTTGTTCTTCAGGAAGTCCATGGTACTTTCAACATTCTGTGTCAGCACGAAGATTCAAATGCACTGATTCTTCTGTGGTCTTCTTTATTGATTATGCAATTTTCATTTGCATATTAGGCTATTTAAAATACTATGACTTGTGTCAGATGCACCTTAGTCTTCAAAGATAAATGATATAAATAGATGATAGATTGATAGATAGAAATTTTGGAAGATATAGACATGTATACAGAGTTTTTTTCAATGTAATCGAATTCATGTGATAGCTTGGCATTATAGAGAAAAAGTTGAGAGATGCTTGTCATTTAACTTTTTGAAAGCTAGGAAAGAATTGATTAATGTTAGAAAGACAAGGAGAAGTCATGCAGGGTACAGATGAAGACCAATGAAGCAAAAATACTTTGAATTTTCATTGTAATTTATTCCTGTGCACACCCCTAACTACTCAACAGAAAACAAAGTATGAGAACTACAAATATGTAATGTCTGTATAACGTTCGATTCATAATGGTTATATATTTATATATTTAAATTTATTCAGAAAAGTCATTTGTATGTAGGATTGTTAAAATCCACACTTGTATATTTATTTCAAATAGTTAGTGGTACTAGAAAATACCACCACAAAACAAAACAAAGAACCAGGTTGTTTTTAAATACACCTGTAACTATGACAAAAACATTCATGCTCTGTTTTAGTTCCAGTTCCTATTTTCTCTGCATGCATTTTACAGTTGTGTTACATAAGAACATCTTCTCTGTGAGAAGCTATTCTGCTTTACACTGAGTTCCAAAAAATGCCCCGGCAATGTATGCGAGGGCGGTGAGATTCGTGCATCAAGACCACAGATGGGTGGCTTGGCGTTCATTTTCTCTTCTTCCTTCAACGAACTGTCTGGTAGAGGTGTTAATGAACTGAAATGACCATATGCTTAGTATAGCCAGAAACAAAAAAAGAGAAAAGGAACCAATATCATGTCTTCCAGAAAATTCAAGTGCTTTCTAGACCTTAAAGACAGCCCAGGAACACTGGCATTGCAGTGATGAAGTCATTGGCTGCCAACCCCAAATCAGTGGTTCAAACCCACCAGTCTCTCAGTCAAAGGAAATGATCTAGTGATCTAGTCCCATAAAGATGGTAAAGAGGGTTGTCGCCTAGGAAACCCTATGGGACAGGTCTCTCCTATGGGTCATTCTGAGACAACATCATATATTTTTTAATGGTGGAATGCTGACTAGTTACTTTTGGTATAGTGATTTTGTATATTCTTTCCATTTTCTCTTGATACTTCCTGGATCATTCAACATTTTTTGTTAGGTGTTATCTAGTAGGTTCAAAATTGTAATTGCATGTGATAATGTTCTACAGTTTTAGCATTATATTGGGTCGCCTTTCTTGGAATTGCAACTGAAGGCTTGAGTTTTTCTTGAATTCTTTCTGTTTATGATTGTTTCTGTTTATGTTTATTCCTTTTTGGTTTTCAAACTTTAGGTCTTTGCACATTTCATTGTCATATATGACTTTTCTTCTTGCGCTGCCTTCTGAAATTTTCTATTCAGCTCTTCGATGTCATTTATTCCATTTGCATTAGCTACTGTACAGTTTAGAGTAAGCTTCCGCGTCTCTTCTGACATCAACTTTGATCTTTTCTTGACTTCCTGTCTTTTTAATGACCTTTTGCTTCCTTCATGAATGATGATCTTGATGTCTTCACACAACTCATCCACTCTTTTACAGTTGGTGTTCAATTTATCAAATCTGTTCTTGAGAGGTTTTCGAAATTCAACTGTGATAGACCTAAAGTTGTATTCTGGCGCGTGTTGATTTGTTTTAACTTTCTATGACTTGAAACTGAACTTAGGTATGTACAATTGGTGTTCTTTCGCACAGACTGCTGATAGCAAGCATCTCTTCTCACAGACGTACACAGTTTCATTCTATGTACTTCCTCTGGAGAAGTCCAAACATTTGGTCGCCTTTGGTGTTGTTGAAAAGGATATTTGCCATAGCAAGTTACTGGTCTTTCAAAATTCTATCATGTGAGCTCCAGCTTCATTTCTGTCCCCACAACTGTATTTTCCCATTACTCTTCCTTCCTTTTGGTTTCTAACTTTTGCATTCCAGAGACCAATAAATGTAGAAGCTTCTTGATTGCATATTTGAACAATTTCCAACTGAAGACATTGATGGAGTTCTTCAACTTTTGCAATATTACCTTTTGTGGTTGGTGCATAAATCTAAATCATAGCTACATTGACTGGATTGCCTTGAAGAAAGATAGAAAGAAGCTTATCACAGATAGCACTTACTTCAAGATTTATTTTAAAATTCCCTTTTGGACATTGCATGCAACGCCACTACTCTAGATTGTGTCCATTCATTCCACCTCATGAATTTCTTGGATATCAAACATGCATGCATTTCATGTTTTATGTCTTCCAATTTTCCTACCTTCATACTTTGTATGTTTCAATTTCTGATCATTAGCATATTTTTGCTACTGTTTCTCCCTACTTCAGTTGTGCCCCATCAGCAAATGATGACCCTAAAGGTCCCACTCATTCACTCCCCTACTCCACTGATGTCAACCTGTTCAACTCTCTTCTGCCAAAGAAGCTCCTCCTCAGTCACACTTCCATCGTCCTCTGCCCAGAAGGTTCCATTTTCCAGCAGTGTCTCCAACAATGGTCTGTTTCCATCTCTTAGTCCGCCAGGATCTGACAATGCTTTGAAACTTTGCACAAGCTTTTCAATGGCTACTTCCTCCTAAAAGGGCAGCCAGTTCCTTTTTTGTTGTCTGATCTTAGCTTCGAAGTTCTGCTGACATTTGTTCATTTTGGGTGATCCTGCTGGCATTTGAAACAGCAGTGACATAGCTTCCAGCACGACAGCAACATACAAACTACTAACCACAGAAGGACAAACTGACAGACAAGTGCGGGGGTGGGGGTGGTTATTAGAAGGAAATAGAAAATTGCATTGGTAAGAAAAATGCCAGCAAAGTTACACTTCATATTTTTTTTCATTACAACCATCAACCTGCTTATTCTTCAAGAGTAGCATGGGCTATCTTAGAA
This sequence comes from Nesogale talazaci, assembly GCA_004026705.1. NCBI lineage: Eukaryota > Metazoa > Chordata > Mammalia > Afrosoricida > Tenrecidae > Nesogale > Nesogale talazaci. The sequence goes on from PVJH01009439.1 coordinate 57,052, forward strand.
GAATTTGACTAAGAAATCTTACCTCATCCATACTGCAGCCCTGATCTTCCATTCAGATATTTTGTTTTATTCTCCAAATTCAAAGACCATGCTTTAAGTCCTCAAGCAAGTCAAGAGTGTCAATTTGACACATTGTAAATCAAAGAGTCCAGAATTCTTCGGGAAAGAATTAGAGATAGAAACCACATGTGGATAAAAATTGGGGCTATGTGGAGAAAGAGTGACTTGGCATTGTGCTACTCTTGTTTAATAAAGTTTGCAATGAGCTAATCTCAAGGGCTCAATGAAAAACAAATGTCTAAAAAAAAGGAATATATATATATATACACACACACACAAATATGTCAGATACAATTGATGTATACTTTGTAACAAGAATTGTAAGATCCACCACAAAATGAATTCTTTAGCATTTGCTATGATTTTGAAGCAATACATTTTATTTATCCTTGTCTATACTTCTGGAAGTATTTTTATGTATGTATATCTGTGTATATTTACACATTAGTTCTAGAAATGCATATGTTCTTTAAAATTGGGACTAACATATCTTAAATGTCCATTAATCTGTATCATATGCTTAGTATAAAAGATTTTGAAACACATTCCAGTGTCAAGTATGATAAGAGTTAAATTAATATCAAGCATTGTTTTACAGTTTGGTGAAATGTTTCTTCTTTATTTTACCTCCATCAGTTGGATATATCTCAGTGAGCTGTGGGCAGGCACATATCAGAATATCCTGTGATGGGCAGTGAATTACTTCCTATGGCTCTTCTAGAGATGGCCTTCGTGATTCTGGCTCAATGCCAGGTGCTGTTCTGAACTTGCAGGGATCCGAGACACCATGCTCACAATCATCCCTATATTTGAGTCTGTTGCTGCAGCCACTTTAGAGTCTGTCCTTTTACTTTATCAAGCGCTATGTGCTTCTCCAAGCACCAGTCCCTCCTGACAAAATGACCCAAGAGTTCCTCTGTTTATCTTGATGTGACTTATTGGCCCAGGTGAGGGCATTTTCGCTTTCTTATGCTGATATGTAATCTGTACAGAAGGCTGTAAGCTTCAAACATCATCAGGAGGGGCTTCAAGTCCTTTTCATTTTCAGCAAGCACACTTGGGTCATCTGCGTCTCACAGCTTGTTAATGAGTCTTCCTCCAATCCTGGTACCATTTTTTTTCTTGGTGTCGTCTTCTTTCTTAATGGATTGGAGGAATCGTGGCAAATAAGGACCAGGAGACAGAGAAAGAGCTGAACACCAGAAACTGTGAGATGTAGGGACAGAGGAATGGTGGCAGGAGAACAAGGAGAATAGCATGAGGCAGCCAATTGGCCTTCCCTCCTATGAATCAAGGTGGCTACAGTCAGTGCGTTGGCACCAGAGTGAGTGAACTGAGTTCCTTTAGGTAACTGGCCAGGTTGGGGTCATTATGCATTTGGCAGAACTACACTCACGAACCCTTGGAGAGAGAGAGCTGAAGTACTTCAAATTAAGTCTTACTGGCAGAGTGGGATGCCTTCAAGATTTATTGACAAAACTAAAGAGCCTGGTAACATCTGCTTAGCTCTTGTGAAGTCACACAAGGTCAGGGTCCATCACCCACTGCTGAGCTATTTCTATACTCTGCACTAATGAAAACCAACAATCTCAGTTTACATTGGATGGCTTTGAGACATAAACAATATATTTTGTTAAGAAAAAAATGAAACATACAGATTTCATTATATATAATATATTCTCTTTTTGTAAGCAAGTATACATAAAACTGAGGAATATATTTTAGAAAGAATGTTTACATTTCCATATTCTGATTTTAGGGGGGCATCACTGCCCTCTGGTGGGAGTTAAAGGCCCAGCTTTGCTCCTGGAGAGCTGCTGCTGGATTTGAACCACCAACCCAGTGGGCCACAATCCTGTACTCAACCGCTATGCCACCGAGGCTCAGCCCCACATCCTGATATCTTTTTGAGCAACAAGTAAACATTACTTTTTATTACACTTCAGGTTGTTTCTTTTTCTTTTGTCTTTCAGTCACTTTAGTCCAATAAGAACATAGGTATGATGTTCTTTGTATTAATTTCCTAACATTTTTATTCTCTTTTATATTCATAGCTTGATATATTTTATAAATTTTGGGAAATTCTCAACTTCAATCATCTCAAATATTATGTCTGCTGCATTTCCCCTTTTCTCTCCTCTGACTCATCAATTTCAAGTATTATACATCTTTGATCCATATTCCACATCCTTTCATAACCTATTATTTTTGTGCTACAATCTGAATATCTTTCCATGACTTATCTCTGAGTTTATTAAGTCTAATTTAATTCCTTTAATCTGCTGTGAAATCATCCACTGAACCCATGGTTTCTAATATATATTTTCCAGTTCCAGAATCTCATTTTTATTATATTTGACCTTTCAACACAAAATTTTCAATTTGTATATTTCAGTACCTTAGGTGTATCTTATGTAAAATGATTTTTAAGTCAATGACAACTTCATTATTTAGATCTAGTTTTCAACTGATTTGGGTCACATCTTGTCCTTTTACATTCCTCATTATTTGTGATGGCATATGACACACGAAAAACTTCAGAGATTTGAGGAGGGCTTCAAAAAGTTCATAGACAAAATTCACTTTTCCACACACTTTTAAGCTCTCTCGTATTTTGAGACTCTATATGTTTGCCCTGATATAATTAAGTTTGCTTCTAGCTGCTATGTTAGGCACATTAGCAAGCTAATATTCATATTGCTCACTCAGAAATTGAGATTGCCTTGAGTTAGGTTTGATTCCCTATTAAGAGATGTTTTTATTTCCCACCCCTACTTTGCCTTCATCATTGAAGTTTCCAAATAAAAGTCTGGGGTGATTGTCAGTGTCCCCATATACTGGAGGACCTTAAACTCCAATCTCTACAATACCACCCCCATACAAGTTTTATAAGTCTATTTCTATTATAGCCCTGTTGAGCTTCTCAAATTATTTCATACTAAAAGTTTGGTTGGTTTTGGAGATTCGAAAATACTTTTAAATCTCTGGTCTTAGCTTCCTTTTCTAGTCTCAGTTACATTAAGAAATTCTTCCTAGTTTTTCTAGCTGATTTCAAGGAGTTACAAGCAAATATATTATTAAAGCCAACTCATGGTGACGCTAGTTTTCAAGGTTGCAAAACTTTACAAGGGCAAGAACCTCATCTTTTCCCAGGGATTAGTTGGTCGGTTTGAGCCACTAACCTTGTGCTTACCCAACAGCACCACGGAGGCACCTACAAATATTATAAACATCTATCTTTAATTAGGAAAAAGACTTTTTTTAACACCCAGAAAACTCCAACCAGGCGAATCACATCTTTAGTTTATACCTCCTATACACCCAAAATGAGAATGAGATGTTGCTATTTGATGAATACTCTAGAGATACTTTAGATGTAAAGAATTAGAAACCTATAGAATACAATTTGAAACCACTTCATTCATAAAATAAATGTTTTAAAACTCACTACCATTGACTCATTTGACATTGTAGAAGAAGGTAGAACTGCTGTTTTGAGTTTCTGAGACTTTAAATCCTTATGTGAGTAAATGGCCTCATCTTTCTCCCATGAGATGACCAATGGGTTCAAAGCACTGACTTTGTGGTTAACAGCTCATTATGTAGCCCACTATGCTACCAGGGCTTCTAGTTCATAAGAGGGGAATAAGGGAAATCCAGCTGTATTCAGATTATTCCTTTTCTTAAATTTGATTTCATTGAGGATCTAGATCTATTAAAAGGTATCAAAATGCTCAAGCATTAGAAAAACCAATGTAATTTGTGGGTTAAAATGTCAGCATGAATCAAGATCCTGAAATAAATCTCCATTGGTACCATTCATTTGTAATCAATTCAAAACACCCAAACTCTCTGTCGTTGAATTGATTCACACTCACATCAACTCTGTATGTTGGGGACAAACTGCCCTAGTGGATTTCCAAGACTGAAATTCGTTATAGGAGTAGAAAGTTATGTCTTTCTCTCGTGGAGCGTTTGGTGGTTTCAAACTGTTCACCTTGTGTTTAGTGGCCTCACCCACACTATACAGGCTTCATTATCTTCATCTAGAAACTGTACATAGATCATGAGAGGCAATTGTTCAAAAAAAACAAGGGGATACTCATACCTTAAAGATAGGAGCCGAATGTATCATTTCACCACACTTATACAGTCTGTGTGCTAAGCAAATAATCTGAAAAGTCTGGAAAATCAGGATATATTTTTTATTCAGGATGGCTCATTGACATAACCTATAATATGCATACCACACACCTCACTTGGTAAAAGTGAAGACAATTGGAAGCACTTGTTGATGAAGATCATTATATTTCAATGTAAGGGAACAAAAATCACAACTGAACTAACAAGCAGCATTTATGAAAAAGAGATAAAAGACTGACAATGCCAAGGGTTTCATTTTACTTGGATCAACAAGTAATACCCATGGCAGCAGCAGTGAAGGAATCACATGGCATATTGCATTGGGCAAGTGTGTTGTGGAGGATCTTTTTAAAGTGAAAAAGAAGACATAGCACATTGAAGGTGATGGATCCTTTGGCATAAGCCATGTATTTTAAATCAAATCATATGCATGTGAAAGTAAAACATTTAATACTTAGGAATGTACAGGAGTTGATGCCTTTTGTGGTAGTTATGTAATCTGGTGTCAGTTTGGGACTTGAGAGGATTAAGAGTGAAGGTGGTGAAGTCTAGTCTGTCAATCAGGTCTGAGGCAAGCATGGCCTTCTCCTGAGAATTGTGGGAACTCCTGAATTTCCTTCTTAGAGGCAGGAAAAACATTCTCTCTCTCTCTCTCTCTCTCTCTCTCTCTCTCTCTCTCTCTTGGTTCACTCCCATGGAGAATCTCTACTCATAAGACTGACTCCCTGAGAGACATCCAACTCACAGGCCTGTGATCTTCCTGCATTTGTTATCAATGCATTTGTTTCATGGGTCTGAAGAAGACGTCATAAATTGGTATCAAATATGTGAGCTAGTAGCAGACTTATGGACTTTATCTGGTGTGGGCTTGAATGTTTGCTCAATATTCAATTGCTCTTGCATATAAACCTCTCTCTTATTCACATAGGAGTTTTTATGAATTTGTTTCTCTAGTCTACCCAGACTAGCAAACCTTTGAACTAAGATGTTGGCAAAGACTACCAAACGTACCATGGACTATCAGAAAAGTGAACAAATCTGTGTTGGAAGAAGCATAACCATAAAATGATCTTTGTTTCTATTTCATAACTATAATTTTGCTACAGTTATGAATCAGGCGACCCCTGTGAAAGGGTCTGTTCACCTCCAAAGGGGCTCCAACCCACAGGTTGAGAATGGCTCAGATAAAGCAATTACAAAGAAGATCATGGATCATGAAAGATGAGTCAAAAAAAACAAACTGATCATCAAAGTGATTTCTTTTTCCTTATGTATAAAGCCCCGAATAAAAGAAACAAAAATATAGGTTGAAAGCTATACAGAGGCTATATAAAGATGGTGATCTGCAAAATAATGTCCTTCCCTCCTAACGCCTACTCATCACTGTGGATGGATTCCAATGCATAGAGCCTGTGTAGGATGGAGGAGACTGCTCTGAAACAGACCACCACATCTTTGTCCTGCAGGACAGTTGAGGGATTAGCACCACCCACCTTTTGATTAGCAGCTGAACACTTAGTCACTGCACCCCCAGGGCTCCAAAAAGCCCCTATAACTACAACGAAGCAACTAAAATAATAATAGAATAGCCTTTTGTCAGAAAAGAACAGAGAAGAGAATCTTATAACCAAATGTAGGATGTTGGAAAGCCATTGGACTAATGAGCACTGAGTCAACAGATATAAGAATGTCAAAGCCTAAACCTGCAGTGGCCAGTGTGAAGAGTAACAGAGTTTATCTGACAGAATTCTCAAAAAGTACATGAGCTGACATCCTAGATCTCTCTAGAATGAGAGGTAAAAATGAAGAGTTGCTAAAATAAAAGTTTCTGAGAAAGTTGCTGACAAAACATTGATCATAGTTTAGCCCCCTTTCCAACTCCACTTTATACCTGGAATTGAGGTATGTGCCCTGCTATCTGAGGGGAGATGCGACTGACTCTCTAGTCTTCTGCCAATTTAGGCGCCCCAATTATTGACACTTGGGTCATTACCATTGTAGCAGCTGTGTACTCGTGTGTCAATTTTATGATTGGGAATCTAGGGGTGGAATCTAGTCTGTCCATCTGGAGATAGTCAATGAGCCCTTTGTGTGGGCATGGCTTTCTCCTGAGAATTCTGGGAAGTCACGTGGCATTTCTCAATTGGAAGAGAGAGATTTTTCTCAGTTTCTTGGAGATGGTCTATGGACAAGACAAGATGGTGGCATGCTGATAGATCCTGAGTCCTGGAACCTGGAGGAGCCAGAGGAGAAGTCATCTGGGCTTGCCCTGATGGAACCAGATCTTTGGGGCTGGACAAGCCACAGAGAGACCCCTGCCAACGCCAGGATGATTCTACCACCACTAGATACACAAGACTCTGAACCCACTGGCCTGTGATTGTCCTGGTGTCATTATACATGTTTTGTGAGTTGGAAGAAGGTCTTATAGGCTGGTATCAGACATATGGGTTAATATCAGACTTATGACCTTGGACTAGGCTGGGTTGGGATGCTTTCTCAATATTCCATTCCCCTTGCAAATAAACCTTTCCCTTATATCCATATGCATGTTTATTAATTTGTTTCTTTAGTCTACCCTGTCTAACACAGCCATTCAGGCCAGATAAGGAAAAGCTTAGGACTCTTAAGTAGTTCAAGATCACATATTTAGAAACTGACACTTGGAGTTTCTGAAATACAAACAAGAAAATACTCAGTCACAGCCCCATACCATGAAGCTAAGGGGTGCTGACTATGCTGATTGTAATTTACTAGTCGGTCACAAATGTAGTGTGGGTAGACCACAGGCATTAAAAACATAAACGGGTTAGGGTGAGGGAGAGGCCTGGTGTTAGATTTAGGATGAGAGTTTGGGTTCCTTTTAGGGTTATTGTTAAGATTAGATTAAGAGTTAGGTCAATCATTAGCGACATATTGATACATAGCAAATCAAACCTTGACTTCACTGCTTCCAGTAAGCTTTAGTACTCAATCTTGATCATAAGAAGATAAGTCAGCATGGTTGGACTTCAAAGGAAAAATAAAATAATAACAAAATAAGGGAAAACCTATAACATGTGGTTATTGCTGCTGCTGTTGTTGTTGTTAGGTGTGGCTGATCCACAGCTACACCGTGTGTGACAAAATGAACCAGGGCCAGTCCTGTGCGCCTCTCACAATTGCCTTATGTTTGCGCTCACCACTGTGGCCACCATGTCCCTCAAGCTTGTCAACGGTCTTGCAAGCACTCTTTTGTTGCTCTTCTGCCAACCACAATGTCCCTTTTCGGAGACATGTTAGATAGCGCTAAAACAAAACAGGAAGCAGAAAGAAGAAAACTTTATCTTAGAGAAAGCCATGAAGAAGAAACAGTAAATACATGGGGTAACAATTATCCCTAGGAGAACTGGTAGCTGGGTGCGCTCTAACCCTCTGCGCTTGGGACCCCTCCCCTTGGCTGATTCTGCTTTTTAAGCCTCTGCTGTGCAATGAGCATGGTCAGTCTGAATCACAGCCCTCAGTGGAGTTCTTTTAACAAAGCATTGCACCTGAAGTCGGAGAGCTTCCCACTGTACTTGACCGTATCTGTCACAATTAAATGTTTCAAAAGGAAATTTCCATAAACATTGAAATCACTAAAACTGCAGCACATAGGACATTTTGTGTGCCATGGAAGGTTTATTTTAATAAAATGTCCATAGCCCAGGGTGACACAAAGAGGGGAGAAATGAATTCACTCCTGACAAGTTGCTTAGGACTCATTGCGACCCTACTGTGAGAAGGTTCTGAAGCTGCGAGAGTTTTTCTTTTGTAGGTTTCCTTTCGGCAAGCAGTCAATGCATCACCCGTGCGTAGCCAAAACTCCTCACAACGCATTTAGTGAGCATTAAATAGAATGGCAGAGAAGAAAATTTTAGCCCAAGGGAAAAGTAAGTCATTTGCAAAGCGTAAAAATAAACTGCTATTAAATTTCAGGGGATACTATACAAATGGTTATGGAAATATGAAGAAAAGTTTGACTCAACTAAGACGATGAAAGAAAAAAAAGGTATCAGCGCCTCAATTGTGATCACCCAATTTGTGAGAGTCCCAAATTGATCTGCACAGTCCCTAGTCAGATTAAGCCACAGGCAGATGCTCTCCAGACACAGGCAAGGGTCTCAAACAACTTTACTATCACATAGAAATCATTGGAATGATGATTATATTGGATCATTTTTGATACATGGTCAGTTGATCTCCCTCTTGACCCAACCTTGACCCAACAAGTATTTCTTACTTGTTCCAAGAAAAAAAAGTTGTTCCCTGGCCTTTTAAATACTGTTGGTGGTCTTTTCTTTCTTACAAATTATTTGTATACTTTAAAATCATTTTCTTGGGGGATCATACAACTCTTATCACAATCCACATATACATCCATTGTATGCCAAGCACATCTGTACATTTGTTGCCATCATCATTCTCAACATTTACCTTCTCCTTAAGCCCTTGGTATTAGCTCCTCCTTTGTAATTTTAACTTTGTGTTATTATTATTTTATCCTTACCACATTATTTTGTGTCTGTTCCTTGTTTCTGTTGGGCTCTCCAATTTGTGAAACATAGAAGTAGATGCATAGCAATAATAAAGGACATAAGGGTTTATAACATCTGGGTGTGAGAAGGGTGGAGGCAGGGAGTGGGGAGGTGGGGTGTAGGGAGGGGTAGATAAAGTGAGGGAATTTGGGGAGCAAACAAAGTATGCAGGAGGAGGGAGGGAGCACTAGAACTGTTGGTGATTACACAACTCATTTTAAAAGCAGTTTATCCATCAAAAAGAGGTGTTCACAAAATGATTGGAGCAATGATTGTACAATTCTTTTTTATAGGATTGGGCTATTGAGTTGTATGATGTGCAGATTATGGGCTAAAAATGCTGTAACATTTGGTGTCCGTTGTAATAGTTTTTCTGGCAGGAATGGTGATGCAGACATCATGAAAAGCAATCCCTCCTTCAAGCACACATACTGGGCCATTGAGTCCATTCTGATGCAGCGACCCCGTTAGTAGCAGGGTAAAGTGACCCGATATTTCCAGGGTTTTTCTTTCAAGTTATCTCTTTTACATTTTTCTTAACTTATTTATTTTTCCAAGCTACTTGCTTAACAGGTTTATTGGCATATAGTTCACACATCATACAATTTAATCACTCAGGCATATTAAGAAGAGTTGTACAACGATCAACACGATCCATTTTAGAACATTTTATTCTTTCTTATACTCTTTGCTATAAGCTCCTGAGTTCCCCTCAAACTCCCCAAGAAGCCATTAATTCAGTTACTACCTCTATGAATTTACCTATCCTGAATTTCACATACAGAGAATTTCACATACAGAAGAAAACACACACACAATGCAAAGTTAAAATAAAAGACAGAAAAAGTAAAACTTCAATCAAACAGAAAGCAGAAAATAGTGAAGACACCAGCAAATTTTAAAAGGGTCAAAAGACAGCTCAAATGATACCCATGCCTGCAATTGTCCACTTTCCAATGCTCTCTGCAGAATAGCAAGATTATTCACATCTCTGCTCTGTGGTCAGAGAGGATTTATCTGAAGTTTAATCAAGGTGTGAGGTTTTTTATATCTCTGTTACTATCTATGTTGTCATCCATTTACCTATGTATCTACCTATGTTATTTATGTATCTAGCAATGTGAGTTATAATCTATATATTTTTCGTATTATTAATAAATTTTCTTTCATATCTTCTCTCTTTTCCTTTTCTCCTCCCCCTCACCTGGGCTGCTCCATAACCATCAAGATGTGCTTCTTCTGCTGTGCGCACCAGTCCTCTTGACGTTTCTCTTTAACTAGTGGTCTCAGACAGAGGTTGCCTTCATGGGATTCTTTGACTTCACTCAGTATAACATCTTCCAAATCTATCTGTGTCATGAGGTGTTTTACAGGGTCATCATTATTCCTTAGCAATGTGTCAATGTTCTGCTGGTTCTCTCATTTTTTTAACCAAAAAATATATTCTGTGAAGCTACATAGCCGATGCATCAAGTTAAATTAACAACCATATCTCATTCAAACAAACAGATGAACAAAAACATTATTCCACCCTCAAATACCCACATGCATGTGTGAGGGTCTTGTTTGATTGTTTTCTCTTTTCTCACTCCTCCTCTAATAGGTAGGCTTATTGTGCCAGCATGACCAAAGAAGATAGGTAGGTTTATTGTGACACCATGGCCAATGAACACAGAAAAGATCGATTGAAGGGTGGAGATAGAAATTGATCAGCAAGTCCCACCCTGGCTCTCTTGTTCTTAGATCTATGGACCAGTCAGCTGCTTTGTTTGTCCTGTGCCTCGATCTCCAAGCGACACTACCCATGGAACACCTAATCCATGGACTGTGTTGCTGTGAGTTGTGGGTCCTTCGAGCGCTGCTTCTCCAAGCTCCTGGAATATATATCTCTTAAGCAGGGGACCATTGGACCCTGCCATCTGGCTGACTGTTGGTGCCCTGCTTTGCCATTCGCTGCTTGTGGTCAGATAGCCTGAATTGCTCTACAGAGGACTCCTCGGCGACCCTCAAGACTCAAAGGACTGCCAGTCTACTAGCTGTCTCACACAAGTGAATTGCACTGAGCCATTTATACTGCTTTATAGATTAGTTAACTGTTTATCTCTTATTTTATATATATATATATATCTTTATAAATATATAGAGAGAATTATTGGTGGGTTTTTTTTGTTTCTCTAGAGATCCCTATCTAACACACCCTTCCCCAGTTTCCTGTTAATTCCCTCCCCAATGTTCCCACCCTGAACTCACAGTCTATAAAGTCTTATCCTATGGTGTGAAAACCATTTTTCTTCTTTATTTTCCTTTACAATAATAGTGCTGTAAAATATTTATCTTTATGAGATTCACTAACTTTGCCAACCACAATATTCTCTAAGTTTTCTATGTCTTAAAGGGTTTGACAGACTTATGGGGTTTTTTTGAGATTTTTTTGGGGGGTGGGCATCACTACCCTCTGGTGAGAGTGGGAGGCCCAGCCAACCTTGCTCCTAGAGAGCTGCTGCTGGATTTGAACTGCCAACCCAGTGAGCCGCAGTCCCACACTCAACCACTATGCCACCAGGGCTCAGCCCCAGACTCGTGGGGATTTTTGTTTGTTTGTTTGTTTGTTTGTTTGTGGGGGGCATCACTGCCCTCTGGTGGTGGGAGTAGGAGGCCCAGCCTTGCTGCTGGATTTGAACCTCCAACCCAGTGAGCCGCAGTCCCGCGCACAACCACTACTCCACCGGGGCTCAGCCAGACTCATATTTTTTAAGGATGCATAAAATCCCACCCTATGAATGTACCAGAATTTGTTTATCCATTTTCTCTACAGTTGGGATTTTTTTTCTTTCCATTTGTTTCTGTTATAGAAATTGTTTCAGTAAAGATAGATGTGCATGGGCCTGTTTGTGTTTCTATTATATTTCTTTACAGTATTGACCAAGTGGAGAGATTTCAGGGTAATAATGTATTTTGTATTTGTATTTGTTTAAGGAAACATCATACTTATTCCCATCATGGTGGTTAATTCTGAAAGACCACCAGTGATGTATGAGCATTCCATTCTATCCCCATCCTCCCCAGCACTTATTACCCCATGTGGAATATTACATGACTTGTTTTCCTAATATTGAATCATACTTGAAAGCCTGAGTTTAAAAAAAAGGAAGAGAAAGAGAAATAAAACTCTTTCTGGAGAACATTATGCACAACTAACAAGTTTACCATGTTTACCAACTAACAGAAAGGCTTCTAATCAGGAAAACCAGAGGATGAGTGTCCATAAGGCTTTCTTAAAAGCAGTTCCTTGAAATTAATTTTACATAACCAAAATATAAATCAAAATAAAGATCTTAGAAATGGAGACATTGATATAAAACAGCAAGGACTGAGCAGGAAAAGTCTATCAATGTGGAATCATGATTAGACTATGGCAGGAATTATGGGGAAAGGAGAAACCAGATGTTAAATTCTTGGTAAAATAAGAATGATAAAATAGATGTGGCTTGGTGTGGTTAGAGAACAGGCTGGAAAAAGGTTGGAAAAAAATAATAAATCCTTCCATCTTTCATAGCAGAGAGCTAAAACAAGCTAATTCTTTAAAATGGACCTAATGCAACATAATGGCTTCCACTTCTGGTGGAAGCTTTTATAATCAGTTTCTTATAAAATAAATATAAATGATTTCACTAAATCGAGTAAATGATACCTATAAACCACTTACTATAGGTCAGATATTGTTCTAAATGTTCTCTTCAGATTACTCCATATTTTTCCTTATTAGACATTTTGATTTAGCTATTTAGCTATTAATAGCTATTTAGCTATTTCTGCATGTCAGAAATCCAACTCACAGAAATGGTAGGTAATTGACTTAAATTCTCACAGAAAGTTTATGTAGTAGAACCAAGAACTTATATGTATATTTTTGTGTGGAAATAATTATGTAAACTTTATCATCAGTTTTTCTCCCTCTATTATGTTAAATTATAACTGAATTTGAAATTACTCAGTGTAGAGAGCATAATCTCATTTTTATTGAATCTGTCTTATTGAAGATCATTCTATTTTATAATGACCCTCTATTTACCAAGTACAATGTCCTTCCCCAGGGTCTGGTCTCTTTTGGTGACATATCCAAAGTATTAGAGAGGAAATCTTTCAATCCTCACTTCTAAGCAACATTCTGGCAACACTTTTTGTAAGACAGATTTATGCATTCTTCTAGCAGTCCATGACATAGTCAGTAGTCTTTGACAACAACATAATTCAAATGCATAAATTCTTCTTTGCTGTTTTTTGATCATGGTCTGCTCCCTCCCCCCATAATTAAGGAGATTAATTAGGGAAGAATGGGAATTGCAGAAGACATCCTTGTGCTCATATAGAACTTGTGCATGGATCAAGAGACAGTTATGCAAACAGAACAAGAGAAGAGTGTATGGTTTACCATCAGGAAAGATATGAATCATCGTTTTATGCTATCACTGTACTTATCTAATCTGTATGCTGAGAAAATCATCAGAGAAGATTGGTTTAGATGAAGAATTCGGCATTAGGATTGGAAGAAGGATTCCTCATGCAATATGCAGATGACACAATCTTGCTTGCTGACAATGAAGAGGGCTTGAAGTACTAGCTGATGTAGATCAAGGATTGCAGCCTTCGGTATTGATTATAACTCAGTGTAAGGAAGGTCAAAAGTCTCACAACTGCACCAAAAGAACACATCATGACAAATTAAGAAGAGGTTGACGTTGTCAAAGATTTTGTCTTGCTTGGACCCACAATCAATGCTCAGGGAAGGAGAAATCAAGAGATCAAAAGATGCCTTGCGTTAGGTAACTCTGCTGCAGGGGACGTATTTAGAGTATTGAAAATGATGTTACTCTGATAACTAAGGTGCACCTGAAACAAGTCATGGCATTTTCAATTGTCTCATTTGTGTGCAAAAGTAGGACATTGAATGAGGAAGGCCCAAGAACAATGGCTGCATTTGAATTATGATGTTGGAAAGGAATGTTGAAAAACAAGAGTGTAAAAAGGACAAATAGATGTCTTGGGAAAAGCACTTTGGACATGTTGTCAAGAGAGCCCAGTCATGGAGGACATTGTGCTTGGCAAAGTGGTGGTGCTGTGCAAGAAAAGAGTTAGGCCTTCAATGAAATGAATTGACAGGGTGGCTGTCATCATGGACTAGAACACATAAACGATTACAAAAATGGCGCAAGGATTGGGCATGGTTTTGTTCCATTGGACGTGGAGTTGCTGTGAGTTGGTGTGGACTTGACAGCACCAAACAGCAATGAGCTATGATTTCAATTCCCACTGGGGGAGGGGCACTAATTCAACTCTCTGCTAAGTAAGGCAAAGGTGTTACTTTGAGGACAATGGTGGCTCTAGCTTCAGCTAAGGTATTTTTCATTTATCTTCTATGATGCAAACGGTGAAAAATGACAGCCCATGGTGCTCTCAGTATTCCCCACCAGCACAATTGAAATGCACTGCGCTCTGGTTACCCCTTGATACAGTGGTGAGAATTTCGATCTTCCTTACATGGAGTTGGACTCCACACTGAAGGTTGTGATCCTCGGTCTCCATCAGCAAGTGCTTCAAGTCTCCTCACTTTCAGCAGCCAAGGTTGTGTCATCTGCAGATTGCATTAGGGACCTTTCTTCCGATCCTAATTCTGAATTCTTCATATAATCTAGCATCTCTAATCGTTTTCTCAGCATTTGGATCGAATAAGTATGGTGAGAGCATAAAGCCATGATTCCTGTCTTTCCTGATGGTAAACCATGTAGTCTTCCCTTGTTCTGTCTCCACAACTGCCTCTTGATCCATGTACTTGATCCTCATGAGCACAGCTAAGAGTTCTGGAATTCCAATACTTATCAAGGTTATTCATAGTTTGTTATTTTACACAGTCAAATGTCCTTGTATGGTCAATAAAACATGTCTAATCACCTTTCTGATAGTTTCTGCTTTGAGCCAAGATCAATCTGATATCAAGAAACCTATCACTTGCTTCTTGTCCTCTTCTGAATCGGGCCTGAGCCTCTGCTTGCTCCCTGTCAATGAAATGCTATAAGTGTTATTGAATGATCTTCAGCAATATTCTACTTTCATGCGATATCAATGATATTGTTCTGCAGTTTGAGCATTCTGTTTGGTCACCTTTTTTTGCAATGAGTACTAGCATGAATCTCTTTCAGTCACTTGACCAAGTAGCTATCTTCCAAATTCCCCAGCATTGGAAGTGCTTCCAGTGCTTCATCAGCAGTTCAACTGAAATCCAGAAGAAACATTTCAATTGGTATTTCCTCAGATATTGGACTCTGATTTGGGCCTATTGCTTCCAGTGCAGCTTGAACTGCTTCATAACTCGTCTACCTAAAAATATGAACCTATTTTGCAATAGACTTTTTCTTTTGTTATATTATGAGGTCATGGCAATGTTATGAGGTCATGGTTATCAATATTGGGTAGGTTCTAAACCTAATCGTTCCTAAGTTTTCAAAGAACAGGATAGACAGAGGCATATATACAGAAAAGGTTGATTTCAAAAAACACCTCGGAATAACGAAGAACACTCAAAGACGCCAGAAACGGAGAAAAAGACTCACCAAAGAAATCAACCCCACAGAAACACTGTTTCCACTAGGACTGTGAGAACATAAAATTCTGTTTTTAAAGTTGTTCACAGCTGGTATTTCTGTTACAGCAACCCTAGGTAAATAAAATATATATGTGCATAATATAAAATGTCAGGAAAGCTGTTTTTCAACAATAGAGAAGGTTACCTCTGAGTGTTATTATTTAGGGTGACCAATGCTCTCTGCTCTGTAATTATCTCTATTATTTGAATTTATGTAGTTAATGCAATATGTCCAGTGTTTCATGATTTAATCTTTTTCTTAGAAGTTTCTATTCAAATTATGATATGTAATATATAAAACCATTACTGCCACGTCAATCCCAATTCATCATGACCTTATTGGACAGAGCAGGACTTCTCCAGAGTTTCTGAAGCTGTAAATCTTCATGGAAGAAGACAACCTATCATTCTTCCAAGGGCTTGAACTGCTAACTGCCAACTTGCAGTTCACAGCTCAACTTGGGAAACCTAGGATGCCAGGGGCTTCTGCAACCAAATCAATATGCTTTCTGTTGGCGGATTTTCTGGGTTTTTATTTTTTCATCAATGCCATGCAGCTAGCAAGATTTAAGTGCTATTGTTGATTGAGATTCATTAGTGGATAAATTTGTTGTTGTCAAAAAGAGTCAATTTGCCCTAGTACATGAATAATGCATTTGAATTACATAAAATTGAATGTGTATCGAGTGTGTATATGGAATAAAATAAAATAGGTCAAGAAGTATGCCTCCCAAAACAAGAATTGGTTACCATGATATTGAGATTTTAGAGAATATTTACTATAGTCTTTTCTGGGTTTAGTGTGGGTCAAATTATTAGCCATAAATACAAGTTATTAATTCAATTGAAATGTTTCTATTCTTTAAGGAATAGTCTGTGTAAAGACTACATTTTTATTTGTCGTTTAGAGAGGTGTCCTGATTTTTCTCATCTTGCTCTGAGGCAAGAATGTGGGAGTTCTGGTTTTTTCCACTGCTTTTTTTTCTCTTGGTGATGACTGCCTAAACCTTCATTCTTGATTACCCACTTTGAGATTTAAGACAGCAGGAGCCTTTTGATATTAGTCAGTTTTCTTCAGAGGAGAACAAACACTCCAGGACACATTGAATGACAAGAAAGGACTGGATTATATTTGACCTGTTGGTGCTAAATTAGCTGAATTTGACTAACTCTGGTGAGCTTGCTCTCAGATGCTATTCTGCTTAGAGAATACTTTGTTCTCTCTATTTTTTTCTAAACTTAGACCCTGGCTATTCAAAATATAGATTGTGAAATATCAACAGAGGCCTCACATGGAGAGCAGAGACTTAGACCTTCACCTCCTTTCCTTACCTTACCAATTGCCACTGAGTTGATTCCAGCATATGGCAACTCCACCTGTGTCCAGGTAGAACTGTGCTTCATAAAGTGTTCATGACTTACTTGCTAGAAGCACATAGCCATTCAAGGTGTCTTTTAATTAACTGAAGCCATCCATGTATTCGTGTGCTAGCAGCCAAAGAGATCAACCGTTAGAACACCAGGACCTCCAAAGGAACAATCTGAGACCTGCTAAATTTTATCAAGACTTTATATGTCAGCCTATTAATCGTGAGAATCACTAATTTAGACAATGCTATGCTCTTGATTCTTTCTAGAAATTATTCACATGTGCAGTTGTCTTGCAGTAGAATATTTACCAAAGGTAAAAATACCCCCACATTGAACAGAGGGAAGACTTGGAGTTGAAAAATAAAATGACTCAGAGGAAGGTCAGTGAGCTATAAAGAAGGTGCTGGAAAAATGAACTCCAGACTTGAAAAGTCACAGTTCAAGATCTAAATTCACAGCTGTAACATCAAGATGTCTAAAAAGGTAACATCTATGTGAGAAATTGGAAAATATTACTCATACAACTTAGATATGTTGCCTCCTCAGGATGCTGAAAGTATACAAAGGAAATGGCAAATTAAAGAAAAATATACACACAAACAAAAAAAGAAAAAAAATGTCAATCATCCCCCTGTGGTATTAGGCAATTGCATTGATAGCATGAAAAATGTATTCAATGGCATAGAATTTAAGGTGTTATTGATATAAAGAGTTTGTGTGACCATAATCCAACAGCAACCTGCAATCCATCAGTTGTTGCTTTGTCCAGATTAATTTCCTAATTTGTTGAGCTCTGTTTATATGGAGTATGTGAATGGGCACAAGGGGAAACATTACTCTATTGTTCTTCAAGTGCAGATTCTTGCACATCAGATTAATACTTGTCATATTAATTCAGGGGGAATATTGAGGAAACTGAATATATGGTGAATCTGCATCCCTTTTCACTGGACACCCACTAGGTTAAGACCTTTATTTGATGAGTGGGATTGCTCAAAATGAAAAGAAGCAGCTGAAAACATCAATTAAAAACAGAACTTTGAATGTATGTATCAAGTATGAATTTAGGAAAATTGGAAATTTAAAATAACGAAATGGAATGCAAAAAGATCAACATTCTAGGCTTTATGACCTGAGAAAAACTGATATTGACCATTTTGAATCAGAAGCTATGTGGTTTCCTATGCTAGGAATGACACAATCAAGAGGAATGACATTGCTAATCAAAATGGGAATTTCAAGATCTATTTTGACGTAAAATGCTAGCTGTGATAGAATTATCTCTATGTGCATTCAAGGAAATCCAATGAATACAACTAGTGTTCAAATGTATGCACCAACCATGAAAGCTAGTGATGAAGATGTTGAAGAATTCTGCCAACACCTTCAATAATAAATTGTTCAAACACACAAGATCTGTTGATAATTATTAGTGATTGAGCTGCAAAAATTGGAAACAGAGGAAAGAACAGTAGTTGAAAAATATGGACTTGGTGATAGAAGCAAAACTAGAGATTGCATGATAAAATTTTACAAGACTAACTTATAGAAAATTCCTCTTGTCAACAACACAAAAGGGAACATTCACATAGACTTCTCCTGCTAGATGCACAGAATCAAACTGATTACATTCGGATGAAGAAACAATGGACAAAATATCAGCACCTCTAATGAGGGCAGGGGCTGACTGTGGAACAGATCTTCAATTGCTCTCAAGTAAGTTCAGGTTGAAGCTGAAGAAAAGTAAAACAAGTCTGCAAAATTCAAAATACAACTTTGAGTATATGTTGCGGTAATGTGCTTATATTAATTTCATGATTGAGATGTAGGAGTGGAATCTAGACTGTTAATCTGGAGATAGCCATTGAGTAGCCAATGAGGCCTCCGTGTGGGCATGGCTTTCTCCTGAGACTTCTGGGAAATCTCATGATATTTCGCTCGTGGAAATGTGAAGCTATCTCCCAGTTGTGGGGAGTTAGTCTCAGAGACGATGAATTATGGACAAGACAAGATGGCAGTATCCCAGGAGCTGGAAGAGTCAGAGAAGAAGCCATGTGGCCTTACCCTGATGGAACCAGACCCCTGCCAGTGCTGAGTTGCCTTTATCACCTCTGGATGCTGTTGATGGACCCTGAACCCTGGAAGCGAGGAGCCATGAGGGGACCCCTGCCGGTGCCAGGATTCTGCAACCACTGACCTGTGACTTTATGAGTTGGGAGGAGACTTCATAGACTGATATCAGGCATATAGGCTAATATTGGACTTAAGACTTTGAACTGGACTAGGTTTGGATGCTTTCTCAATGTTCCATTCCCTTTGTATATAAGCCTTACCCTTATATCGATATCCTTGTCTATGAATTTGTTTCTCTAGTCCACCCGAACTAGCACAGTATATCACACCTGAATTTCAAGAACAGATTTGATGTATTGAACACTAATGATTGAAGACCTTATGAGTTGTGGGAAGACATCAACAACATCATACTTGAAGAAACAAAAAGGTCATTGAAAAGAGAGGGAAAAAAAGAATAGATAAGGGCTGAGCCCCGGTGGCGTAGTGGCAGGACTGCGGCCCACAGGCTTGGTGGTTCAAATCCAGCAGCAGCTCTCCAGGAGCAAGGCTGGGCCTCCCATTTCCACCAGAGGACAGTGATGCCAAAAAAACAGAATAGATAAGAATAGACGTCAGAACAGACTTTAAAACTTTCTCTTAATCATAGAGTAGCTAAGGTGCGTAGAAGAAATGCTGGCAAAAGAGCAAACTTTCAAAGAGAAGTTTGAGAAGGCACAGTAAAATATTAAAATGAAATGTGCAAAGACCTAGAGTTAGAAAACCAAAAAAAGAATAATATGCTTGGTATATGTGAAAATGAAAGAATTTAAGAAAAGATTCACTCCTTGAGTTAAGATATTGAAATATTCTATGGGAAAAAATAATGATTTCTTCAGGGATCAAAAGAAGATGCAAGGAATACACAGAGTCACTGTTCCAAAAAGAACTAATAAGCATTGTCTCAATTCCAGAGGCAGAATAGGAGCAAGAACCAATGGGACTGAAGGAAGGGGTTCAATCTGCACTGAAAGCATTAGCCAAAAACAAGACCCCCAAAATTGATGGAATATCAATTGAAGTGTTCTAGCCAGATGGCATAGTACTGAAAATATTTTCATCTTGGCCAGGAAATTTGGAAAATAACTAATTGTCCACCTGACTGGAAAAGATCCATATCTGTACCCATTACAAAGAAAGATGACCCAACAAAATTCTACTCAAACTATAGAACAATATCATCAATATCACATGCAAGTAAAATTTTGCTGAAAATCATCCAATGGTTGTAGCAGTACATTTGGCAGAGAACTGATAGAGTTTCAGGTCAGATTCAGAAGAGGACATGGAACAGGGATATCATTGTTGATGCCAGAAGGATCTTGGATCAAAGCAAAGAATACAAGAAAGCGGGTTACTTTTGTTTTCTTGACCAGGCCCAGACACGTGATTATATGGACAGTAATGAACTATACAGAGCCTTTTCCTCTCACCATGCATAGTCAGTCCATATGCTGAGGAAATGATCAGAGACACTAGCTTGTCTGAAGAGGAATGTGGCATCATGATTGGGGAAAGGCTCATTCACAATCTGTGGGGTCAGTAGATGACAAAATCTTGCTTGCGGAAAGTGAAGAGGACTTGTTGGTTTGCAGCATTCAGGGTTGACAATAATGCAATGTTGAAAAAAAATTACTCTCACAAGTGGACACCGCTGGTAAGATCATTATAAATGGAGAAAAGATTATAGATGTCCTTTTTTTTTCTTGCTCGAATCTATAATCAAGGATCAGACAAACCAAGAGCTAATTCATTGCATGGGTAAATCTACCGCAAAGATCTTTTTAAAGAGCTGAAAAAAATGGGGGTGGAATTCGCCTCATAGACAAGTAAAGGTTGGAGATTAAGTAAAGAAGACTGAAGAAGAGTTGACACATTTGAATTGCAGTATTAGTAAAGAACATAGACGGTGCCATGGACTGCCAAAAGAAGTAACCAATTTGTCTTGTATGCTCTTCTGGCAGTCCATGGTACTTTCTATATTCTTGTTTTGAGTTTTCTGATGCCTAATATCTGATCTTGTTGACACCTCATGATCACACGGGCTGGTGTGCTTCTTCCATGTGGGTCTTGTTGCTTCCCTGCTATATGGCTGCTTGTTTAACTTCAAGCCTTTAAGACCCCAGACATTCTTCTAGCAGCCGGCGTGGCGGTTACCTATTATCCTGTCAACTTGAGTGAAGGGGTAGAGTCTGGCCTGTCAATTGGTACACAGTCCATTGACTATTTAATGCTAATAAGATTAAATACCTCCGTGTGGGTGTGCATGGCCTTCTCTTGAGGATTCTGGGAACTCCTGTCTTTCTCCCCGGAAGCAAGAAACATGCTCTTTAGGTTACACATTCCTGTTGACAAGCCACGTGGAGCTATGCTGATGACAGCAAGAGCCCTGGAGCTGGAGGAGCCATGTGGAGACCCACACTAGTACCGAGATGCTTCCACTGTCACAGGACCTCCAGGACTTTCCACCCACCACCCTATGATCTTCCTGCATTCAGCACCATTGTACATGCTGCATGTGTCTGAAGAGGAATTTACAGACTAGTATGGGTTTTATTGGTGAATATCAGACTTAGAGATTTATTTTGGACTGGGCTGGGATGTTCTATTGACTTACAATTACTTCGTGATCTCAATTTCTCTCTTCCACATATATTAGTGTCTAGTCAATCCAGATTAACACAGCTTTCATCACCACTTTCACTTGTGCACCCATTTTGACATCAGTAAGTGTGTTGGGAATGCCAGGTTATGAGAACATACTGTTCTTGTAGTGAGGGGGAACTTGAGTAGAGGCCCAATATCTATCTGCTACCTTGATACTTAACATATAAATATACATCCACATGCCTATATGCCAATCATTATATATTAATATAATTACATAGACACGTAAACTACATTTATACCTCTATAAATGTCATTTGCATCCTAACCCTTTCCTCTATTTTGACAAAGTGCAATCTTAAGGCTTCTCTAACTCCTTTTATTCATGGTAAATATTTTCATGTTTCTCACAGACTTCTAAAAGATCCAAAGGAATGTCATAGTTATCTCAAGAACTGACAAAATGATAGCTGGGAAGGGAAGGAGTGGGATAATCAACATCTTTCCTTATTTGTTAGAAACT
>PVJH01009440.1:0-5000 GCA_004026705.1 Nesogale talazaci
TTCTTAAATGATTCTATTCCCCACCCCACCCCCCCCACGGACTAACATGATCCCAATTCTACCATACAAATCCAGCTGGACCAGGGGATGTACAATGGAGTCGGAAACATGGGGAATTCAGGATAGATGATCCCTTCAGGACCATTGGTGATACTGGGAGGGTAGAGAGAGGGTGGAGTAGAAAGGGGGAACTGATTACAAGGATCTACAAATAACCTCCTCTCTGGGGTATGGACAACAGGGAAGTGAGTGAAGGGACACACCAGACAGTGTACGATATGAAAATTAGCAATTTGTAAATTATCAAGAGTTCATGAGGACAGGGGAGTGGAGAGGGAGGGAAAATATGAGGAACTGATACCAAGGGCTTACGTAGAAGGAGGATATTTTGAGAAAGTTTTAATTATGAGGAGCTGATACCAAGGGCCTAAGTAGAAGGAGGATGTTTCAAGAAAGATGATGGCAACGAATGCAGTCTGCGTATAATAGATGCATGTACTGATCATGCTACGTGCCCCCAATAAAATGACTTTTTAAAAAAAATCTTATACTCCAGAGAAACAAATCTCCAAATATTTTAACAGTAAGACTTTCTATTTTTACAGCTGTGTCTTATGATTATAAATATAGTCTTATGACTGTGCAATTAAAAAAAGGGCATTCTTGATTTTAAAACCTGTAAAACAATCTTCTAAACCAAAGTCCACCATGGTTGAGTAAATTCCCTCTCAAAGTGAACGTCTGGGAGAGTGGCTCCATAAAGCTTTCAAGGGAGCAAATCTTTACAGAAGCAGTGTCATTTTTGTCCTGTGGAGTGGTTTCCGGATTCAAAGAGTCAACCTTTCATTGAGCAGTCCCCCATTAACCTATTGTACCAAAGAAGCTAACCAAAAAAATTAGCAATAATTATTTATTCATGCCCTCTTAGAAAATTAAAAAATGTATTACAAGAAATGAAACTAAAGACAATTGTAGACTATATTGTAAAGAATAACTCTTTGCATTCGTTTTCAGAAAGGACTTACTTTTTGTCATCAGACAGGTCAATGTTGGTCCCAAACTTTATTGTTTTAAAGGGTCCTTTTCTTCTTCGTCCAGGACTATTGAAAAAGAGAAGAGAAATTATTTAAAACGTCCCTTTTAAAACAGGACATACTAAGTGAACATTAAAAATTGCTTACTTATCTGAAGATGTAGATTCATTATCAGAGTGGTCTTTATGGTGACTTCTTTTCTCATTTTCTTCCTATAAATTAAGCAAAAAAAAAAATTAAGCAAAAATCACTGAAGTTAAATGTCCTATAACAGGGTACCATTACTATTTTAACAAACAACCCCCCCCCCCCCAACACACACACACACACACAAAGTTAACATCTAAATTGCTGTATATGCATCTTTTACATTGATTTGGCGGAGAAAATACAAATGAGAAAATATAGGACAAGTATATTGCAAATGTGAGGTTTAGTTCATTCCTCTAAATCAGTGGTTTTCGATGATTTCGCCTCCTAGTATTTGGCAATTTCGAGTTATTTTGCTCATTACACTAGGAGTGGAGATGTGCTAATGAACAGAGGCCAGAGATACTACTACATATCTTATGGTACATAAGACAATCCTCATCAACAAAAAGTTATCCAGTCCAAAATGTCAATAGTGCCAAGGTGAAGAAACCCAGTTCTAAAAAAGAAACATTTCTGACACAACACTAGAGATAGCGCACCAGATAGTTCTGATTAGTCATAACTGTATTTTGGCCATAACAATATTTAATCAATCTACAGGATTGCTTAAATATGAGCTAGGTTATAAAAAAACAAGTAAAAAGTATTTTATATAATCAGAAAATCATCTCTACAAATGTAATGTGCCCTTTTAATACGTCAAAATAAAAATCTTTAACACATCGAGATAATTTCAGACAGTAACTACTTACTCTCAATGATTCCTGGAATGAGGAAGCCTGGTACTGTGCATATTTAGCAATTGTCGTGTGAGATCTATTACTTTCACAATGCCAAATTTTCTTTGTTCCAGTGGGATCCCAGTTTTCATCTGTGGGCTGCAACAATTGTGTTCTCACTTCCACCATATGTTCATTGTTAGCTTCTACCAATGTTTTGGTAGAGAAAAGTCCCAGATCTTTAGACAAAAATAAATGCAAATATAATTAATACACAAAATTACATTTTTAATAATAGTCTTTTTAATTAAGGGGGAGTCATTGCATGGTGCTTTATTCAGTCTCTCTAAAAAGAAAGCAGGGACTCTATAAACCCTGAGCTGTGCAATGGCAGGTTTGCACAATCATACAGTAGAACCTTAGACCTAATTGCCATGTCACCCCCAACACAGACAGAATCAAGGGTCCAGAAACTAAGTTTCACTTACGTAATTTCTGTAAATGCCAGGAAATAACCAGAGGGTCATAGCAGTTAGCAGCAACGTTACAGTTTGCTCACGTTTTATACTAAACACATTTTAAATAGTTAACGTAAATCACAATTTTATAACTAGGTGAAAAGGAGGTAAAGGTTAAAACTATGATGCAGTCACCAGTAACCAACAATACTATTGTATATAGTCACATTATGAATGAAATACACATACACAGTCAGTAAATATTAAAATACAAACACATAAAGAATCATAATCCAAATGAATTGCTGCCAGTGTTTAGAAGTTAAAAGGCAGTAAAAAGAAATATACCAACATTTTAAAAATTTCCCTAATGTAAAGCTTACCTAACTTAAGAGCTCCAGCAAGGCCACGTATTACCGTAACAGGGTTGTTTGGATTTGTACAAAATTGATGTAATGGAGGGAAGAATGCATCACGTTTATTTTCCAACTGTAAAGTTAAAATGTGTACTTAGATCGTAAGAAAAGGAAGCTTTTACTTAAATACTATGTCAAATTCATTATTTATTACAGTTTAAGTAATACATCCTTTATACTATTGCTATTCCTACTGTTAAATATAATTTTTTACTCTCATGTCCTTTAATCCTAGTTGCAATTAGATAGAAGTTATGCTTTGATTATAAAGTTAAATTTAAATTTTATTTCTCCCACATATTTTGTTCAAAATAAAGTAGACAAGAAAATGCTTTGCTTTGAAAATTATGGCTAATTACTCTGAAGTAGACAGCTTATTCCTTCATTATATTCTGTTCTTCATCTGGAAGCTCTACTGACAAATGTTCACTTTGGGTGCCCCTGTTGGTATTAGAAATACCAGTGTCACCTCAACACACAAGTAGGTCACCACAGTACAAGATAAGTGGTGGGCCTGGTTTGTAGACATTACTAAGTATTTTGAGCATTGTCTAGTCAAATTTTATGTGAATCCAAATAAGCACCAAGAATATGGACTATTACGGTAGTTGTAATGAAACTTAAAGAGAAATAGACATTTTGATTGAACTCTTATCAACTTCTTCTATCTAATGTCTACATATTCTATAAAGCGAAATTAATAGCCAGTCTTTTATAACTTTTGTAGCTTTTTAGTAATATATCTTACATTCTTACACATCCTTTTATTATAGACGAATAAAACAGAATAAATGGCCACACATCTATAATTGGTAGAATGAAGATTTAGAACCCACCCTAAAGTTAAAGACTTAATGAATTTCTTCCCTGCAAAAAATTAAATTTCTGATAATAATTTTTGTTTACTAAAGGTGTATGTATTGAAGAAAGATCATCTAAAGATGAATATATATACTGGTGGGATACAATTCAGACTCACATAAATACTAGGTGTAGGTGGATTCAACTTGTCCTTTGGCAAGGGAGGGTATGGTGAAGACGGTGGTCTTGGAGGTGGGCATTTATCCAACAAAATGCTACTGTTAGACAAGCCATTTTTGCCTAGATTCCTTAAAAGAAAGGAGAGAATAAATTAGCTAAACATTTAATGAACTGATTCTTGAATTAGTTTCCTAAATATTAGGCATTTATAAAAATGCAACCAATATACGAGATCTGGAACTATCAGAATAATTTAAAAACTTCAACAAATTCTTACCATTATTTGTAGCAATTATTTCCTTTATTTTTCATGGAAGAAAAACAGTACAAAGCTAACAAGCCATGTACATTACTGACAATACTCCATATTTTGTAATTTTCTAATTTTTCTTCACAAAAATTAACACAAACTCCTAAGTTCTCTCCAGTTATCAGATTATTTCTACTAAATGTTAAAATTACCAGACCACAACAGGTCTAATAGTCCCTTCTCTCAATGCCCAGAATCTTGCAGAAGCTTGAATTTGGGTACCACATACAATTAAAATGAGATCTTTTATGGTATAGTTTAATACTTGGCCTATATCTTTCAATTTTTAAAAACAATTACAATCCATTATTTTCCATCTGCTCTGAAAAAAAAAATTCTATGTATTCTCAGTAATACTTAGTTTAAAAGAATAGAATGTATGTAATTTAATATGAAGTTTATTATTCACATGGGTATTGTGAATGGCTGTTTAGTCTTATACTGATTTGATGATAATACTTGGATTGTTTCTTTGCCAGTCTCTGACAGGCATTTTCTACTTGCTAAATGTCGAAGTTTCATGGCATTTTCCAGTTATTACCAATTCTTTACCTAAATCTCAAATGCCATATCTGTCTTTGAATTTATAAGCCATTCATGTTTTATAGAGAGATGTAAAAAACTATGTTTGGGTAGAATTTATTTAACCTATAACTTTAAAATTGCCATTTAATGAAACAAATTTTCATTTAATGAAATTTTATTTTTTAAAACAACATAAAATTCCATTACTTTAAGCCTACTCCACTCCTTTGGGACCGTTTACAAACTCTCAAGAAAATTACATGTGTATGATTCTATTTAGTATATAACATGGCCACATTTGTTCCATTGAATTTCAAACACAGGTTTGAAACAAATAGCAACAAATTATTTAGTTGCCTTTATAGGCCAGGGCTGTAAACAACAGGAATAGATTTTTTTTCCTG
>PVJH01009440.1:10000-79095 GCA_004026705.1 Nesogale talazaci
AGTACCTATCACCTCTTTTATTCTCTGTTCAAGACACCTTAGCTATTTATTTCTTTAGATTACTTGCTCAATAATCACCTATAGTTCACATATTTTCACATCTGAAGTGATGGATTTGCAACCAAAGACAAGACCTGAATGAGCCATTTCAATGTGTAAAGTAATACAAATCTATAATCTGCTACTATAGTAAAGTGGTTATTATAGTTCAATGATCTAGTTTCCATTACTAATTAAGAAAAATATTTGAACAAGTATTGTAAAGTAAGGTTCCAGGGTCGTATAAAAGTTAATGACCTGTGCCACAAACTAAAAGACTTGATAGGGTCTAAGCCTATCCAGAGGTATCTTTAGAGAACAGTCTGATTATCTACAGATATTCTGTCATTATCCTCCATTCTGTAATCAGACGTGAGCAATCATTTGAAAGAAGAGTTTTCTTAGGAGTATAGCATGCTTTGTTGATCCCGTATCCAATGTTATAAAAAAATAAAAAAGCAAAGCACACACATATCCTGAAGTATAAACTTAGATGTTAAATGTATTTTGCCAACAATAGAAGAAAATATGGTGTATTATTGTTGAAAAATAGTTATGAAATTCCTTCCTCTCTTTCAAAACCTTTAGTGGTTCCACTTTGCCTTCAAGATAAATGAGGCTCCTCAGCTTCAGTATTTAACCTTCTTCTGTTTAATAATATGTACTGAAGATACTTAGTGACTCTCTACCCTTCTCAAATTCTCTCATTTCTGGAGACTGAATAGAATATTTTAGTTCTGTGATCTGCCAATGGTTCCCAACCTTTGGGTCGTGACCCTGTTGGGAATCAAACGACCTTGACCCAGTAGCAAAATGACAGTTATGAAGTAGCAACAAAGATAATTTTATGGTTGGGGGGGGGGGGTGGGCACCACAATCTGAGGAACTGTATTAAAGGGTCGTGCATGAGGAAGGTTAAGGTACCTTTCACCAACGCCACACTTCTAGTCACTTATGGTGCTTTTTCTTTAATGGTCTGTTCTTTCTGTTCAAGTGATTAACACCAAAAATGGACCAAGAAGCCTTAGTAGCAGAGTGGGTTACCCATTCAGCTGCTAACCATAAAGCCGGTAGTTTGCTAGTACTAGTTTTCTACTCTGATAAAGATTTACAGTCTTGGAAACCCACATGGCAAGGACTAATTTTTATACAGTTGCTGGGAGTCAGAATGGACTCAACAGAAATAAGTTTGGTTTGTGTATAGGTGGTTATACTATACAGAAAATGATCTAATTTTCATTACTAATTAAGGAAAATATTTGAACAAGTATGTGTACAATAGTACTGAAAGCTGTTAACGTAGATGTTAAATAACCTTAAATAGGCAAATATGTAGAAAGTAATTAAATAACAAATAAATGTGCTTACTAAGCCATCATAATTTAACAGGTTTTGGGAAATGTTATAATTCTTTTCTGTGTAAATTTTACAGTGGAAACACATTCATACACAGACAGACTAACCATGCAGTAACATTATTATTGTATGAACTTATTAAAAAAAAACCCAACAATCCTGTCATTATTTATTTCAAAATACATGATACTAAGTCAAGACAAACTAAACTAGTCAAGTCAACCAAGCTAGTCTATTACCTGAGTGGAGTTAGAGAGTTGGTTTTTCCACGGCTCCTCTGCGCTGCTGGTCAGGTTTGTGCGGTTATGAGGTAGAGTGAGTGCGTTTCGCTGCAGGTAAGGCACGTTTCCATTACTTCCACTTCCTATTACGTGATTATTGCCTATCAATATAGTGTCTGTACTCCCCAGTGTTCTAGATGTACTACAGGGAATATGGCCTGCAGAAAAGGATCCATTGGCCAAAGGTTGCCCAGGGCAGGCGGGGCGGACTCCAGCTTGAGATACACTAGGCATTCTGTTCAAAGCAAGCTGTGGCTGCTGACCAGAGACAGCGTTTGTAGGCAGTGATGAGTCAGCTGTTGGCCCATTAGGAATTCCAGTAGATCGTACCTGTGCAACTCCTGTTTGTCTCATCTATTAAGAACAAATGAAAAGTAAATGCTGCTTGTGTAGGCCACAAGTAAGAGAAACAAAATAAGTCATATAATCAGGATATCTCTGATTTTAACCTAACATTTAATTACGCAAGGTTGAAAATACATCAAAACCAAGAAAATGTGTGTGTTCATTTTCAGATAAACTTCCAGGGAAAAGCAAAAAGTCGGTTTCAGTTTAAAGAAATGCTGCTTGACTATTGATAAAACAAAGTAGTTGAAAATAAAGAAAACAGAAATCAAGAAGTTATGTCTTTTTTTTTTTCTTCCCCCGATCACAAAACGGGGGATTCTCAAAAGTTCACTGTGCTACACTTGTGCCAGATCCTCCAAACTAAAACCATAAAAACTTAGCCTTGGTTTGGAACACCTTTAAGTTATAAATTATAGATATAAACTATTGGGAGTACATTTGAACTAGCATACAATAATAAAATACCAAGTGTTAAAGTCAACATTAAATTTATAGCTTTTTTCCCTAAAAATTATTAAAATCCACCAAGTACTGGTAGAAAGAAGTGGGCAAGGACATTCTCTATGTTACAGTTCCTAACAAATTTAAGGGAAAAAAACGCTATACACACTTGGTGTTGCTGCATTAAGACAAACTGACTTTCCAGCTGTTCCAGCATCATTTTCTGAGCTGGATTTAAATTATTTCTATTTGCACGGAGTTGTTCCAAGTGCTAGAAGAAGAAAAAAGGAGAATATAGTCAAAGATACATAAGAAACAAGTTTTTTGACTCTAAGTAACCTTTTTCCTGAAAATAACTTAGATAACTTGGAACTTTGGTCTGGTAAAAAATATGAATTCCTAATCAAGAGTAATCAGCACCCCCAAAGAAGGGCTTTAAGAAATCTGAGAAAAGTAAGCAAGAACTACACATTCATCAGAAAAAGATTATAATGGGATCTTTGAGATAAAGGGGCATAAAATTTTACTCAATAAAACAATTTTCACACAGAAAGCCTTAAAACTTAAAATTGAATTATGACAAGTATGTTCAAAGCAGCACTGACTGAATTGGAAAAGGTTTGAAAAAAAACCTGACTGACCAACATTAAAGAATAAAAGCATAGTGTACACATAAAGAAATATGAGATAGGCATAAAAGAATAAGTAGCTCTGGATATAATGTGCTAAAACTACAGCCTTCTATCATTTGGGGAGAAAAACAAAAATAATTGACTGAAGTAGGGTGCGTGTTTGCTTATAAATGTGCCAGTGTCTCTGGAAAGATCCCTAAGACATTAACAACACTGTCTTTTAGGAGAAAAATTGAGATAGGTCAGAAAGTAAATGGGGGCAATACCCTATATACCTAATTGTCCATAATTTTAAAATTTTGAACCATGTTAATATATTAAATGCTTCTAAAAACAAAAATAAAACATAGTATCTGTACTGATCTGATAAATGTGGACAGTTTAAGTATGTGTATGCTAACTGGTTTGACATTCAACTTAAAAGAAGTTAGATATTACCTCTACTCCTTTGTAATTGAAATACTGTCACTGTCACAGCATAAATACATACCTGTAATTTCTGTGGTGTCAAACACCATGAATGAGCTTGTTGCTGTACTGGAGGATGTGACACAGCATGGCCACTACTCCAATTATCAGAAGTATTCTGAGGAAAATTAATTTATAAAAATTAAAGAAGATTTAAGAGCAGAGATAACAATAATGACCGGTGGTGGCCAAATAACTATAAATCGAAGTATTTACATATAAAAAGGATGTCATATAACATTATTTTTTAAATAATTCAACAACTTAACATGCATATAAACTTGGAAAATTACAAGTTTTAAAGAATACTGATTATTTAATAAGCCACCCAAAAAGGCCCACCCCTAAACTATGGCCCAAATGGCTAACCTAAATACCACTGTCCACTAGATCAAACATTCAATTTATTTCAATGTCAGGAGAAAGTGATAATGAAAAGTGTATTGAGATCTTAGCAGCAGGGAGATGAATAAAATGATTGGATGGATGCAAATTTAGCTCTACATTCTATATTTAATATGATGCTAAGAGTTTGGGATGGAAAAATTCAAACCTTTCACTCTTTGATGTCCACAGATTTAAAATAAAGGATAGGAGATGTTCAAACTGCACAATCTCTGGGCAGTTGAAGCGTATTTTTTTGATTGGGATGTTCTATTTCTCTAGAATATATACCTTGGTTGGACTAGATGTTCTTTTCCTCTTGGCAGGACTGGACAGGTCATCTACTTGGCTAGAAGGAATCATGTGTGGTGGCAAGGTTTGCTGTGAGATTGGTGTTTGACTGAGGCCTAATACAGGTTCAGTATTTGGATGATGAGGTTTACATGCCTAAGAATCACAGAAGGAAGACAAAAATAGGGTTCTATATATTCTTAACTCATTCCTTCAAATTATAAAACTTTACAAGCTGCAAACTTTTCAAAGCTATGTGGACAATGCTGATTGTAATTATTGAAAATCAAACTCAAAGAATCATAAATGGAGGAATGTGTACCTTCCTTGGAAAAACTTGCTTTTAAAATTAAATAAACCACTGTAGCATTTTACTTTAATGAAATCTCTTTCAAAATCATGAAAATCCACAAAGGTTCTAAAGTTGGTACCCCAAAATTTCTTCCCACATCAGAGGGAGATTTATTTTGATCTAGAATCCCTTTGTAATCACATCAAAAGGCTTTTTCATTAATAAAAGCCTCCTGTGCTTAGTAAAATAAGCTTGACCACTACAGATTGAAAAGAACCCTTAAAGCTGGGCACCTGCAGAACATAACCCAACTTCTCACCTGCTGTGCTGTGTTCATGGCACCCTGCCTGGAGGTAAGCTCTGCGGGGATTGGTAGGCTCCATGCCTCCTCAATACTAGGAAGTAATTTAGTTTTATTCTGTAGACTAGCTTGTGGAAGGTTACACAACTGAGCCTAGGAAAAATTATGTAAAAAGCAAATTTAACACAAGCCTATTTGAGTAAGAGCAAGTCCACTAAATCTCGCTAATTGCGTTTAAAAGAAAAGAGTCTTAATTTGGGGTTTTAGAAAGACACTAAGTATAAAAAGGGTAACCAGAATATAAACCTTTGTGAGAATCAGAACAAAGCTGAGCTCTGTTTTCAGAGTTCTCATAGCTGTCTTCTCATGAAACTTCAAGCAAGAGTGAAAGACAGTGTTTGTGTTCTTTCTCTAAAATGCTATGACAACTTAAAAATGTAGACAGTACGTAGAAAAAATATGTAAATTAATATGCATCAGGGTAAATGTGCAAAACGGCTTCTTTTAAAATACTGCATATCTTAATTAAAATGAAAATTAAAAGAATATTACAAGCTATGGTATGTTTACAAAATATGAAAACAAATTATAGACATCAAAACACAACTAGACAAACCAGCCACCCTCCTCTCCTGCCTGAATGCCATGGGGAAACATGTGCCTGTAAAACACTTCTATTTTAAAACTTTACCTGTAAATACTTAATCCGTGCTGCAAGTGCAGAGGTATTACTACAATTTTTGCTTCGAGTTGCATTTACGTAGCATTTAATGGCATCCTGAGGTTGGTTGCAGGATTCATAAAGAGTGCCAAGGTCCATCCAGGCTGCAGCATGGCCATGGTCCAATTGTACAGCACATATATAGGCCTGTAAAGCATCCATCGGCTGATTTTGCTGTTGATAAAGCACACTGGAAAAAGAAATTAAGGAAAAATAAGTTCACTAAAAAGAACTGCCGCTTTGGGATTTAAATAACAAGGAACGTTGCATGTGGTATAATCATCTGAGTAGCGATCAGAATATCAGTACTTTTATACAAAGTCTTACCCTATTGAACACCATGTATCTGCACTTGCTTCAGACTTATCAATAGACTGCCTATAAGATATAAAGGCATCCTGAACTTTCCCAATACTTGAATAGCACCTGAGGGGAAGAGTGGGGGGAAGGGGGGGTAGGGGGGAAGGGGGGACAAGAAAAATCAAAAAAATTCCATTAGTACCGAAATGAACTGTATTTGCTGAAAGGATTGATTACATATAGTAGCACAAAAAACAAACTACTAAGCCGATAAATCTGTGTGTGAGCTTGCAAGTACACCTGTTGGAGTTTTCCTATTTTTTGCTGACCCTGTACTTATCAAACATGTCTTTCTCTAGTAATTTATCTTTCATATTAATTATGGCAAATTAGCCCTTTAGTAAACTATATTAGTCTTTTAGCTGCTAAAGCATGCCGCAGTAATATGATATAAATCCTATGAAAATAATTATAGTCCACATCACTTGAATTTTATAACAATTAGTTGAACAAACACATCACTTCACTTACATAGCTTGATGTCTGTTTTCT
The DNA here is from genome assembly GCA_004026705.1 of Nesogale talazaci. Classification (NCBI taxonomy): domain Eukaryota; kingdom Metazoa; phylum Chordata; class Mammalia; order Afrosoricida; family Tenrecidae; genus Nesogale; species Nesogale talazaci. Next base: position 16,407 of record PVJH01009440.1, read on the forward strand.
CTTACATAAAGACGATAGACTGGAAACATTATACAAGTGGCGTTCCAAACAGTTCATGGAAAGATGAAATTTTAATAGAAATTTCCATGGACTTTTAAAGTCCCCGTATATGTTAGCGTTATAGATTGTGTCCTAAAAGATACACTGAAGTCTGATTCTTGTACTTGTGACCTTTAGAAATAGGGTTAACTTGAGGTTCTATTGTAGAGAACTCACTGTATCAAGGTTATCGTGACTTAGAGACCCTCTATAGAGATTCTGAGGCTTAGTAAACCTTTATGGGAGCAAAAAGCCTCCCTTTTGTCCTGTGGAGCAGTTGGGGGGTTTGAATTGCTGATTTTGCAGCTAACAGTCCAATATTTACCAGACAGTGCCACCAGAACTCCTGGATGACTACTGTCCTTATAAAAGAGGAGCAGAAAATCAGAGCTTCGAGGAAGGAAGCAACTGCAGCTGCATGTTATGTCTAGAATAAGAAGTTTGGAGAAGGAATGGCTCAGACTCTCCCTCAAAGCCTCAGGAGAAATCAGCATGGAAAGCACCCTCATCTTGGACTCTCAGCCTCCAGTACTCTGAAAACTTGTCACTTATCTTATTTTGCTATAGCAGTCCAAGGGTACTAATACAGTTGGTTAATATTTCCTGAAGCAGATGTCTATTTTCATTTCCTAAATAGTAACAATGAAAGCAATAATGCTTAATTTATAAAAATAGTTAGATATCAAATGAACCACTAAGAAAAAGATAAAGCAGGCTAAGTTCAGTATTTCATGACAAGTAAAGGTAGCAAGGAACCCTAGTGGCAAAGTGGGTCACACATTTGGTTAAACCACTTCTAGGGAGCAAGATAAGGTTTTCTATTCCGCAAAGAGGTACAGTCACATGTGACATGTGATGTGCCAATGAAACGGTTTCAAAACACCATGTTTTTAAGTGTTCCAGTCACAGAATCTCACAGGGGGCGTTCTACCCTGTCCCATTGGGTTACTACCAAGTAGGAATTGACTTTGGCAGTGAATTTGGTTTTGGGGGGTAAAGGCAGCAAGGTGGACTAAGTATTAAGGATCTGCCACTTTCTTAATGCAGTTGTACCTGACAGAGATGCAAAATAATAGTTGAAATTATAGATTCTGAAATTATCTTCTTAGTGCTAAGGGGAAAAGACATAATAAAAAGACCACCTCTATCTTTAAGGAGCATATAATTAAGGATTGAAGACATTACAAATGCTAAAATAAAGTATCAAATGGTCACCACACCGATATGTGGTCTCAGAGTTTAGGATAGAAAAAGAATGTTCTGTGTGTAAAGATTTAGGAACGGTAAAAAGGGAAGTGTAAAAGTAAAGGAACTGATTATGTGTAGATGTACATAATTTTGATCAGTAATTCCCATTTGCCAGCACACCAGTATATGGTGTACCTCCAACACACACACACACACACACACACACACACTCTCTCTCTCTCTCTCTCTCTGGTAGAGGAATGATTTGGGAAAAGATGGTGAGAATACTTGCACAACTTTTAGATGTTATGGAATTGGACTTGAAGGAATTGTTGAGGTAAGACTATGATTTGTTATATGTGTTTCCTTAATACCCAGGAAAACACACTGCCATCAATCCAATTCTGACTCACAGAAACTCAATAGGACTGTTTCATATGGTTTTTTCAAGACCATAAAACTTCAAAAGCAGAGTTGCCTGGTGTTTCTCCTGCACAGGGCTGGTGGGCGCTTAAACTAGAGGCTTCATAATTAGTAACTCAATGTTTAACCGACTGCATCAATACAGGTCCTATTTTAATAAAAGGATAAAACATATACAGACATAAGGCCTTTTAATTAAATTCACATTTGTGCTGAAATTTACATATTTTACATTTCTGGTGACTGACAAAAAATTGATAGAAGGCATTTAAAATTTGAACAATATGAGCAAAAACTAGTATATGCAAAATGACATGGAATAAAAGTATTGTAAATTGTGCCTGACTGACCTGAAGTTTCTTATTCTAAGAAAAGCAGCTAGGGCTGAGCCCCGGTGGCGTAGTGGTTGTGCGCGGGACTGCGGCCCACTGGGACGGAGGTTCAATTCCAGCAGTGGGGCTGGGCCTCCTACTCCCACCACCGGAGAGCAGTGATGTGTCCCCGCCCCCCCCCCCTCAAAAAAAAGCAGCAAGATGAAAGCAGGGCTTCAAAACAGTTGATTCAGGGTCAACCGACAGCTGAAAATGTACATTTCAAACACCAAATCCAAAGCTGATCATGACTTTCAGGTGCTATATCCACCCTGCCACTACACATCCACACCCACACTTTATATATGACTCTTATGTGTATATAAGAACCACACTGAGAAGCCTGTTAAAATACTGATTCCAAAATTCAATGTATCTGAGGTGGAAATACAAATTCTCTGTAAGGGGTGGAACATAAATGAACCTGTTTCAAGGCTTGGAAGATAGCTGCTACCAAGGTGTAGAATAGACTAGAATGGGGTCAAAAAGGAAACGACTCCTGATATAAATTCCTGGGGAAGGATTACAGAAATCCTTACCGAAAATAGGCACCTTTGCAGTCAAATCTACTTGTCCACTGTCATCGAATCATCAAATATTTTTAAGAACAGAAACATTTTACTATTATCTTTCACACATTATATTTTCCTATTTTAAAGGCATATAAAATTGTGTCAAAAAACTTAAATGTGAATACGTGACAAATTTACTCAAAATAAAATTCCTATGCAAAAATGAAAAGTTAACAAAATGGAATGGTTTAAAAAAGGGGAAAACAAAACATTGAAGCCTTTAAGACACATAGTAAATCTACTGACACTTTGCGCTGAGTAATTCTTTGTTGTGGGGAGCTGCACCATATTTTGCAGCACCCCGTTTGTACAAACACTATTGCCAATAGCATTCATATCAGCTGACAACGAAAATTGTTTTCAGACATTGTGAAATGTTCTATGAGGTACAAAATTAAACAGTTAAAAAACAAAAAACCCTGAGCTTTAACTGTACCATCTAGGATTACACAAATAGTAGCCCAACCAGTACTTTATTCTAAGTCTATTAGACTGCTTGCATGTAAGTTTATCTTTTGAAAAGCTAAAATGGATCAGGAACCAAAATATAATCCGATGATCAAAAATATAACCTATCAGATTAAATACTGAGCAAATATGAGGTATGAGGCTAAGTAAAAAAGTATTGTTCTAAATAGTACAGATCTTTTCTTAACAATATGAAGTTATTGCTTCTTGACTTACTTATCTCTATCTAGGTCTATACACATTGAAGAAAATGTCTTCATCTCTATAACCCTGCCTTGGTTAAAGAATACTGTATTCTTCAATTTATGCCATGTCAAAATGTAAGTTTGGGCACTCTTGAGGCACTCAAAACTGTATTCATTTGACTATTATTAAAAGAACCAAAAGAAATATGAAAGGGTAAGATGAGGGCTGTTAGATAGATAGAATAAGGTTTCCCAATAAAGTTTCTATACACTAGCACTTGCTACCAGCAATAAATGAGCAGATGCATGATCTCGATGGGAAAATATTTCAATGCAATATTCCTGACCCTTTCCCTCTCCAATACAGCTTTCAGTATCTTAAAACTTCTTCTTCTTTTTTTTCTTTTTTAGGCATCACTGCCCTCAGGTGGTGGGAGTAGGAGGCCCAGCCTTTGCTCCTGAGAGCCGGAATTGAACCTCCATCCCAGTGGGCCGCAGTCCCGCGCACAACCACTACGCCACCAGGGCTCAGCCTTAAAACTTCTTAATAACCCCCTGGGATTTTGTTTTATCCTTTATGAAACTACATTAAGATTACTCACTTGAATCTCAAACAGAACAAACAGTTGCCATAATTTTCAGCTGACATCTTTGATTTAAATTTAACTGGCTCAGCAGATGTTCTTGAATGTTACTGTTTCAAATTGAACTACTTTTTTAAAAACTCCGAAAGAGCTCTGATGGCACTGTGGGTTAGTCCAAGACCAGCAATTCAAACCCATCACAGCCTCTCTTCCGGATAAAGATGAGGTAAGATGTATAATCTCAGGATCCTTACACAGGGTGGAATTCATTTGATGGCAGTGAGTTTAATGAAACTCAAAGTATCGCTGAGAGAACTTGTCTACAGCCATGCACTGATGGCTTTTGTTTGGAATGTACCATGCAGGTATGAATTAGAATCCTAGTCACAACACTTTTTTACTCACCCTCATTTATAACAAGCATTCAAAGCATGGAGAAGAGCACATGAAATAAAAATAAAGGAATTAATTTTCATTACATAATAAATGGCCTTCCTAATAAAGGAAAGAAAAATATATACAAGGTCTCATGGTTAGATGACACTGCAGAGTTCAGTGTTAGACTGCTGACCACAAGGCTAGTGATTCAAACCTACCAACAAGTTCCACAGGAGAAAGATGAGGCATTTCCTGCCAATATAAAGTTTTACAGCCTCATAAATACTATACAGGGTACTGTGAGATGAAATAGACTAAAATAACTGTGGGCTATTGTTCAAATATTTCTATTCTAGATTATCCAAAGTGTCTATATGCTGGGTGGGTGTGTGATAGGTCAAAATTAAAAACAGGAAGGTTCCAATATTCACTGGCAGTTATCAGGTAGAATGAGAAACTGTTCTGTTAAATAACATATAGAGAAAATATTAGAAATCAGAATGATAGATGTTGATATACACAGATTATAAGTGTTTGATTAGAATCACCTTCCAAGGAAATACCAGGACTGGCCAGAACTAGGATCTGCTTCCAATGACTTTTGGAGATATTGAATAGCATAGCTTTCCTTTGTGGCTTTATCTCCTAGGAGATCCACAGTATGATGCATCCAACCTACAACAAAAGATTAAAAATATCTATGATTTAATTGTTCCTTTATATTTAAGAATACCTGTAAGAAAACCAGATTAAAATATTCTTTTCAGTCAACTTACTTATTCAGGTCAGATTATATATTCACAATAAACTTCTGGTTTGGGCCATAAGAAAGTCTGTTTCTCACAAGAAGGTACAGTCAAAGCTATCAAAGGCTCTTTCTTATTCAAGAAAAACTAAAATAATTAAGCAAGAGCTTGACATTTAGTAAGCTAGACATAGATCCCTTTTTTCTTTCTTAATTTTGGTATCTGAAATAATTTTCTAAATGATGAAACCATTAAGTGAAAGATACTAAATCTGATGTATAGTTCCATGTAAAAAACTAGTGCATTTTAAGATTTTTCCAAGGCAGTCTATCAAAATCCAATGTTTATTTGCAAATTAAATATGAGATTATAACTCAGTGATAGTCCAGATTAAAACAAACACACAGGGCTAAGGCTCAGTGGTGTAGTGGTTGTGCACGGGACTGCGGCCCACTGGGTTGGAGGTCCATATCCAGCAGCAAGGCTGGGCCTCCTACTCCCACCACCAGAGGGCAGTGATGCCCCAAAAACTAAACAAACACACAATAGTATTGGCTACCATTGGTCACATACATTCACAATACCTTCTATGACAGTTAAAATAAGTGCTTAAGGCAGTAAGAAAAGTAGATTCAAATGGAACAAATAAGATGGCTATATAATCAATGAAAAGATTATACAGTATATACACTAAACCAGAGGTGGGGAATATCTATCTGGTCCATGGGTTGTAGGTGTAGGGCTATGTAAGAACACCAGTTACCATCACAATAAGAGTGAATTAATTGTTTGATTAGCATCACCTTCCAAGGAAATAACAGGACTTCCAGAATTAGGATCCACTTCAAGTCAATTATAAGTTGATAATTTTGTTTTAAATATCTAAACGGCACTTAGTAGAAAAAGGTCCTGTGTCTCCCTCACCTTTAAAACCTTAAGCCACACTGAAATAATTTGGTTTTAGTTTGCCAATGAGTCACAATTCAGCTATGGATCAATGCAAGTGTATATAATTAGCTGTGTTCTTTGTGTACAGCTTACAGTATTTATTAAATAATACTCTTATTTTTCTGACATCTATTACAGTAAGTGTGCTACAAAAGTGATCTGTACACTTATAATTGATAATTGTTAGTCACCAACACATTTATTCATCTTTCATGCTCCTCTTTTATCTCTCTTGCTATTATTAATAAAAGTAGGACCTAAAGTATACAAGCTATAAGTAGCAGTGAGAAGTAGGAAGACAATGTGTAGGCATAAATTTGACACAAGTGGCAGAAGTATTTTTCGTTGGAAAACATTAAATTTTTCCTTGCACACGCTGAAATATGGTGAGCTGTAGCCAAGTAGGGCAAACACACACACCTAAACCCCAAATTACTTCGATCCATTTCTTTAAAAATATTTTTAGTTAATTACAGTCTTTACTGAAGTAAAAATACAGAAAAATAGAAGGTTTAGATAGTGTGGAGAAGAAAAAAGTTGGTATTCAAGAATTAGCTTAATGGGTTAAGTTGTCCTCATTCTAAAGGAACCATCCTTCACATAAAAATCAACACAAATCTCTCTCTACCTGTACTAAAAATGCTGCTTTAATTAAGTTACAAATTCATGCTCCTCATCTAGAACAAATACTTACAGACTAGCATAATTTAAAAATATATAGATACTTCAAGTAAAATTCTAAGAAAAGTAAATCTTAAAAAAACTTTACATGGGGCTGAGCCCCGGTGGCGTAGTGGTTGTGCGCGGGACTGCGGCCCACTGGGACGGAGGTTCAATTCCAGCAGTGGAGCTGGGCCTCCTATTCCCACCACCCGAGAGCAGTGATGCCCCCCCCCCCCAAAAAAAAAGCTTTACATGAATGTAATGCACCGTATATACCCATGTATAAGTCGAGATTCTCAGCACATTTTAATGTAATTTTTGCAGTAAAATTAGGTGCTTCAGTTGGTATTCGGGTTGGCTTATACTCAATTATATACGGTATGTCCATTTTGATACTAACCTTATGACTCATATCATGAAGGGAAATGACAAAATCTAAGTTTGAATCAGCTATTTTTTAAAAATTACATTATAAAAGTATTCCTATTATTATGTAAGATAAATTATTTGGCCACATTTCAAAGTAAGCAAAAATTGAAAGGAAAAAGAAAAGCAAACAAATCCAAATAAGAAACATGATTCATTAAATAAAATGTTGGGGAGTGCCTTCATGATCTTCTGGATGATAAACAACACAATTATCTCCAAATGGCTAGACTTCCCTCTTCCATAACACAGGAATAGAATTAAGTTTTTATAAAATTCTAATTTTAGATGTTCTATCATTTTTGGGGGTAAAATGTTGTTAACAGTCATTAACCTCAGTAAAGCTATTTAAGCAAGCTCAGTAACCATGAGGTGAATAATCAATTAACTTCACAGAGTACTCAGAATATATACAACACACAAAGGAATTTTTCAATCCCTTTTGCCCATGGACTAAGTACTAGCTAATATTTTTGAGAGTTTCAAAGAACTAGTGACAGTGAGGTAGCTCCTGGGAAATTCCATGGTAAGTTGCCAAACAAAGGTTATAGGTTCAAGTTCACGCAGAGGTGCATCATAAGAAAGGCCTGGAAATCTACTACTGCCAAATCAACCATTAAAAACCTAAGGAGGAGGGCTGAGCCCCAGTGGCAGTAGTGGTTGTGCGCAGGACTGCGGCCCACTGGGATGGAGGTTCAATTCCAGCTCCACGGAGCAAAGGCTGGGCCTCCTACTCTCACCACTTGAGGGTAGTGATGCCCCACCCCCCCAAAAAAAACAAAACCAAAACCAAAAAAACCTGAGGAGGAAAGGGCTCCTCAGAAACACCCGTAGTTGTCTTAAGGTGTAATCACCTCCAAGGCAACACAAGAATTGTATTGAGGCAGCCTGTGAGATGATTCATGCAAAGCGGGGAAATATGTTGTGTTCAAATTACATTTATCAACTCTGGGCAAAGAGGTGAAAGAGTAGAAGTACAATATATATTTGCCACACCTGGCATGTAAAGAACATAAAGAGAAGCACTTATAATAAAGTAATTGTACGTGTTACTTACCTAACTGTTGTAAAACAGCTGCTTTCACTTGCGCAGAAAGATTTTCTGTTTGCAAAAGTTGTTCATATGTTTCCTTTGCAGAATGATACTTCCTCTGTAGGACAGAAGGAAAAGAGAGATTTCAAGAAAAACACAATACAACTTTAATTATGAACACACATATTTCTAACATTGTACAGATGATGCACTGATGTAAAACTAAAAACTAAAAGCAAATAATTTGAAAGAACTAAGTCAGACATTAAATTTTCAGAATATTGTATTTCAGTGTAATTGAGAAAAAGTGAAGGAAAAAAGTCCACTACTGAATGTTTAACACTAAATAGCTTTGGGTACCCACGTACCTACACCTGTAAAAACTAACATTTAAGTCTAGTGGTTACCATAGGTAGAAGAGGAAGAGTTGCTGCTTAAAGGACATTGGGTTCATGTTAATAGTAGGAAATAATTTGGAAAAGGATATTAATAATACAGGCAATAGTTACACAACACATGATGACACTAAAGTATTACTTGTAGAAGTTATCGAATTGGAGAATGGTTGTGTACATTTTTGTCACAATTAAAAAATTATATGAATAACAATAAGTACAAGAAAAAATGTTCTAGAGTTAATTGTGGTGATAATTTTACAACTTTTTGGTATGATTGGTTTATTGAATTGTGTGACGTGTGGATAAAGTGCCAATAAAACTTTTTTTAAAAAAGGGATTTTAAAAAAGTAATCTCTTAATTTTAAGTTACAATTCTAGAAGCTAAGAAAAATATCTATTTAAATGATACCGATTTATATCCATTAGATTGGATAAGAAGGTGAATATACCAAGTACTGTGGGAATAGGGAAAAGAGAATCATTTATGTCCTGCTGGAAGAGAACTTACTTAATGAAATTAGGTGTGCAAATACGTTAGCTACGATTTAGCAATCTCAATCTTGGGGTACATTGAAAACAAGACAAGACAAGACAAGACAAAAACCCTTCACTGCCGACTCATAGCAACCCTGAAGGACATGGGAGGGCTGCCACCGTGAGATTCCAAGACTGTCACCTCTGTGCTGGAAAACAAAGTCCGGTTTGTCTACCTCAGAGCAACTCAATTTTTACTTAAATACTTATATTGGGGGTTCTTAAATCTTTTATCACAATCCATACATTCATCCATTATGTCAAGCACATTTGTACATATGCTATTATCATTTTAAAAGCATTTTCTTTCTACTTGAGCCCTTGGTATCAGCTCATTTTTCTCCTTTCCTCCCTCCCTCACGGACCCTGATAAGTTACAAATTGTTATTTTCATATCTTAGATAGTCCTCTGTCACCCTTCACCCACTTTTCTGTTCAACCCCTGAGAGAGGGTTATATGCTGATCCTTGTGATCCATATTCCCTTTCTCCCCCCACCTTCCCCTTTATCCTCCTAGCATCTCTATTCTCATTGTTGGCTCTGAGGGGCTTATCTATCCTAGATTCCCTATGTTTGGGGTTCTTATCTGTACCAGTGTACATGTTCTGATCTAATCTGATTTGTAAATTAGAGTAGAGGTCATGATAGTGGGGGAAGAAAGCATTAAAGATCTAGAGGAAAGTTGTGTCTCATCGTGCTTTACTGCTGCAGTACTGCACTCTGTCTGACTCATCTCCTCAGGAATGCCCAATTGCCTACAGATGGACTTTGGGTCTCCAATCCACATTCCCTCTGATTCACAATGATATGAGTTTTTTGTTCTGGGTCTTTGATGTCTGGTACCTGATACTATCAACTATTCATGATTACACAGACTAGTGTGCTTCTCCCATGTGGGCTTTGTTGCTTCTCAGTTAGGTGGCTGCTTGCTATCTCCAAGCCTTTAAGACACTAGATCTTTTGATGGCTGAGCACCATCAGCTTTCTTCACCACTTTTGCTTATGTATACATTGTCTTCAGTGATTTGCAGCCACTGTCCTATGTATATACATTTATGCTATTTCCAGTATTTGGAAAATATGAAAAATTACTGGATATCCTAGGATTTTATGTCAATTAACCAGTATTTCTTTTCATTGCCTCTGAATTTTAAGTCATTTTGAAAATATCTTGTACATCAAGGTTTATTTTTGCTATGATTACTATTTTTATTCTGATTGGCTATTACAAAGAATCAATTTTTGCTTCATAAAGTTTTTAAAAATGTACTACTCATGTTCATTGTGAATACAGTATAGCACAAAATAATAGCAAAAAAATAACAGGTGATAGAATTTACTACTCAGTTTAAAATAGAGTTTAAAAACATAAAAGAGGAAAAAACAGCAAACTTAATGTTTCAAAATCTTGGCATTTGGGGGCAGAAATCAACAAAATAAACCACTAACTTATTTTTGAGCAAAAAGGGTGAGAAAGCACAAATATGTAAACTAACTATGGAACATAAGAAATCAAAACCCTTCTTTTTTGCCTTAAAAGCATTTGTGATCAAAATCTCACAAAACTACACACTTGCTAATAACTGCCCATTAGAATAAAAGCACACTCTGCAAATAGCTTCAATCACAGGCTCCTTTTCATTCAAGCAGAATCTGGTCCAAAGAGCTCCTACTCAAAAGCACCTTTCTAGCTAAAGAGACAAGTCACATAATTTTTCAGTTTTAATATTTAATTATGAAAAATTTCAAACAGAAAAATATAGAACTCCTAAAATAGCCATCACTCTGCTTCAATAAATCTAGTCATGACCAACTTATTTATAACCACCCTGCTTCCTCTCATCATTTTGAAGCAAGTTCCAGACCACCTTTTAATCAGCAATTGTTCTATCTAGAGTACTCATCTTAAAAAGAGCTTTTAAAAACAATCACACTACCATTAGTACACCTAAAAAATTATAACAATAATTACTTAGTATTAAATCTCTAATCAGTATTAAAATACCCCAGTTGCTTCCTACGTGGAACAGTTGGTTTGACTGAGGGCCCACATTAGGTATACATTTTTTTTATGGTTTGTCACTTTAAATCTGCAGGATCTCATTCACCACCACAGCCTTCGTTTCTCTATTAAATTTTACTTCGTAAATAAAGGGTTGTTTGTACTATAGTGCTTTCAATGGAGATTGAGGTTATTGTAATGTATCCCTATGTGGTTGTGTAGCACATTGCTCTTTCCCATCTACTTTAACTGACACTTAAAAAAAAGAGATTTGATAAAGTTCAGCTGTTTTCCCGATAATCCAGCTTTTTATAAGAATATTTCTTTCTTTCTTTTTTTTTTTTTTGGGGGGGGGGGCATCACTGCCCTCAGGTGGTGGGAGTAGGAGGCCCAGCCTTTGCTCCGTGGAGCTGGAATCAAACCTCCATCCCAGTGGGCCGCAGTCCTGCGCACAACCACTACGCCGGGGGCTCAATCATTTATAAGAATATTTCATTGTCATTATGTCTTTCCATTAGGACTTTAACAATACCTGATTGTCTTTCTTCCGTGATATAAGTAGCAACTGGCTGATGCCTAGATAATTATTCTATGGAGGGTTATAAATAATATTAAATTCTTCATCTACTAGTGAAAATATTTCTTTCCATACATAGAGATGTCCCTTGATTTACTTGGTTACCTAACAGGAGCTACTAACTCAACAGAACTATTTAAATTAAAAACTTAGGCTCTTACTGATAAATGAGTTTAAATACAGGGAGGGTTATTTGTGTTATTTTTCATCTGAAAATGATTGTTATTGTTATTTTTGATTTATTGTAATAAGCAAGGATTGTATTTTCAATTTTGTTATATTCTTACAAGTGAGGATTCCAATTATCTAGTAATTATATAATTTACTGGACAAAGTTCGGCTCATTCATTTTATCTAAATGGGTATTTAAAATTCTCAAATGAGGATGTAGAAAGACTGGAACACTCATATACTGATGTTGAGACTATCATACTGTACAACAACTGGAAAAGGATATGGCATTTCCTTAAACAACTATGAAAAGAAATGCCATATGATCCAGCAATCCCTTTACACGGTATATACCATCAAGTAATAAAAACTGTAGCATGAGCAGATAGGCACACCCATGTTCATCACTGCACTATAACAAGAAGATGGAGGGCTGAGCCCAGGTGGCATAAGTGGTTGACTGCAGTCCGCGGGCTTGGCGCTCCAAATCCAGCGGCGGCTTTCAGGAGCAGCGCTGGGTAACTCTCACGACCACCAGAGGACAGTGATGCGCCCCCCCCTCCCCAAAAAAAACAAAACACAAAAAAAACCCAATAAGATGGAAACAACCGAAATTCCCACCTGTCGAGTAATGGACAAATAAATATTGCTACATAAACACAATGGAAAACTTCACATCACTAATGAATAATGATAAAACTGTGAAACACTTCATGGTGAATCTTGAATATATCATGCCAAATAAAGTTAATCAAAAGACAAATACTGTAGAAAGCCACTGGTATAAAAATATAAAAATCAAGATACCTATTTTTACACCCCCCCCCCCAATTTCAAATGAAAGGATCAATAGCAGGCCTCCAGGTCCACACGTTATCTTCAACATAATTAAACATGACCAACAAGGAACTTATCAGAAACAGTGAAAGCTGCAAGACAATGAAGTGAAATTGCTAAGTGATTAGAAAGAAAAAAAGAATCCCTAATTATAAAACAGAATTCCATATCCTACAAAAACATTCATTATATAGAAAGCTAAGAAAACTGCTTTAAGATAGAGACAAACCAGTGTCCTCAGCAAAAACTAGAAAAGTTGGGGGAGAAATTAAAAATAATCCATGTGAAGGCATGAAAAACCTCCTGATGTAATAATGTGAAGAGGAGGAGCTAAGATTTTAGGAAGAAATATCTCTGGAGAAGCTCGTTTCTGTAGTTGTTTAGTTGAGGCCTAAAATGATTTTCCACACGGGCAGGAAGCTAGGTTTAGCCTTAACAGTTAAGACTCTGAAACAAAGGATGCATGTTATCAAATGCATCTTCTAAAAGAAAATAAAAATCCCCAGGTTTAGAGGGTATCCAAACCTGAGTGTGCACTAACTCTGAATCAGCGCATATTGGAAATATGTATATGTGATGGGCAGGAATATAATACTATTATCTTATATCTCCCCCCCATGGTTGCTGAAGCATCCCAGGTGATTTTGCTATATAATCTAGTTAGAAAATGACCAGCATAAACTATCTGACTATACCCCAATATAATCATTGACACCTACTAGCAACTTGTATCTCTTGAATATGATCATGCATAGTATCTACTTGATATCTTACTTGGACCAAAACATCAAAATACACTAAAATATTGTGTGCACATAGAAAAATTGTGTATAGTTGTTTGCCCCCCCCCCCCGCGCGCCCCCAAAATTCATCCACTAAACTCAACTCTAACTCATAAACCCTACGGGACAGAACAGAAAATGCTCCACTGATTTTAAAGGCTCTCTCTCTCTCAACCCTTTTATATACAAACAAGCAAAATCTATCACACGTTAAAACAAAATGTTCTAAAATTGGGCCATCTAGCTCAAAAGCAACAAAACTCACATGGAAGAGGCACACCAGTCTGTGTGACCACAAGGTGTCGAAGGGATCAGATATCAGACATCAAAGAACTAAAAATAATATCATTATAAATGGGGAGAACAGATTGGGGACCCAAAGTCCATCTGTAGGTGAAGAGACAAGCCACTCAGGGTACAGTGCAGCAATGATGAAATATGCAACTTTCCTCTAGTTCGTAAATACTTCCTCCCTTTCACTATCATGATCCCAATTCTACCTTACAAATCCGGTTAGACCAGAGGATGTACACTGGTATAGATATGAACCAGAAACATGGGGAATCCAAGATAGACGATCCCTTCAGGACCAGTGGTGAGAATGGGGATTTCAGGAAGGTAAAGGGAAGGTAGAATAGAAAGGGGGAACCAATTATAAGAACCTACATATAACTTCCTCCTTGGGGTATGAACAAAAGGGAAGTCGATGAAGGAAGACATCAGACAGTGTACAATATGACAAAATAATAATAATCAATAAATTATCAAGAGGTTCATGAAGGAGGGGGGAGCGGAGAGGGTGGAAATGATGGGCTAATATCAAGGGCTTAAGTAGAAAGAAAATGTTTTGAGAATGATGACGGCAACCAATGTATAAATGTGCTTTGCATACAATGGATATATGTATGGACAGTGATAGAATTGTATGAGCCCCTAATAAAATGATTTTTTTTAAGTCCTAAAATTAAACTGATAGGGTGCTTTAATTATAAAAGCTATGCAAAGAAGTGGTACCAACATCAAAAAGTGACTTTAATACTTCTTTCACACAGTGCCATGCATGTAGAAGAGGTATTTCAATCTTTAAAAATAACATATATGAAGTTATTTAAAAATAATGTATTGTAACAACCATCTATAAACAAAAGAAAATTACTAAATTCCTATCAAGGAGGAGAGAAAACCTTAACCATTTCTTTCAAATGACTCAAATCAATTAAATCATTTTGTACACACCAAGTATTCTGGGGAACTGAATTAAAGCAAAAGACAAATACCCAGATTTCAAATCATTAGTATGCATATACTAAATCTCAAACCCCTTAATTTCTGATATAATAACTGTTTTAGTAAGGAAAATTATGACCATATCTAATAAGCAGAAAACACAAAGAGGAAATGATCAGAACTCCATTAAATTAAAAGTTTTACTTGAATTTACTTAAGGCATGATATGAATGACAATTTTTGTTTTAAGTAGGGAGATTCAAAACACTTACCTGGGTTTCATATAAGTGAGCAATGTGAAACTGAACTGCAAAGGATGATAAAAAATAAAAATCAATCACAATATAGGAACATTTGGGGTAAAGTACTAAGAATAAAATAAAACATTATTCACTGGTGTAGTCTACACTATATAGAGTTATGTTTAACATAAGAGTATGATTATTTAATAGACTAAGAAATATACTTGATAAACAATATGACCTTAATAAAAAACCCCCACAAATTTATTCATGTTAAGTCACTTTCAAATAAAATTTCTATGAATGTAATTATATACATTTGAACACATTTTTTAAGAACTAAGCTGCAAATTTTAAAAATACAGGAAAAATTGTATGCAAGAAAATTAATACAAAAATTTTGTAGCATTTTTTCAGGTAATAACACATAGTAATAATCATTTGATTATTTTTTGGTCTTCCAAACTGGATGACCTTCATCGTTTAAAAGGAAAAAACTCAACTACATAGAAGCTAAGAATATTAAATACATAAAGAATTAAATAGTATAAAGAGTATGAATGAATTAGCAAAACTGAATTCTAGATATCTAAATATTAAATTTCCATTCCACAATAACTCATTTTCAATATTATATCTACCTGGCTTCACAGCTGAATTTCAAAGAATCTAAGTCTTTCAAAATAATACGTAAAATGGGGGCTGAGCCCCAGTGGCGTAGTGGTTGTGCGCGGGACTGCGGCCCACTGGGATGGAGGTTCAATTCCAGCTCCACAAGGGCAAAGGATGGGCCTCCTACTCCCACCACCAGGGCAGTGATGCCCTAAAAACAAAAAAATAAAATAGAAAAAAAATAATATGTAAAATGTTTCTGCAGAGTTGAGCCCTGGTGGTGCACTGGTTGTGTGTGGGGCTGCGGGCTACAGGGTTGGCGTTTCAAAACCAGCTGGGCTTCCTACTCCCACCAGGGCAGTGATGCAAAGGGGAAAAAAATGTTTCTGTAGAATTCTAGAGGACCCTCAGCGATTCTCATTGGAGTGTGGGCCATAAAATTCACGGATTTCCCTCAACTGTAAAAGATTCACTTAAAAAAAAAAAGATTCACTTTTCATAAGGGAATCTTAATAAAAATACAGACTTCAGGTCTGAGCCCTGGTGGCGTAGTGGTTGTGCGCGGGACTGTGGCCCACTGGGATGGAGATTCAATTCCAGCTCCACAGGAGCAAAGGCTGGGCCTCCTACTCCCACCACCAGAGGGCAGTGATGCCCACCCCCTCCAAAAAAAAAGAACTGGGGAAAAAAAAAACCCAGACTCCAAAGCTCAGATATAGAAATGAGTCAGTGAGCATGGGCAAAGCCTGGAAGGTGGTTATTTTATTGTTTTGTGGAGAATTCCGATGCCAGTTAGACCCGCAGAAGAACAGGATAACAAAATGCTATATATTTCTTGACACAAGGGGCAAACTGAACAAGAAGAAACAAAATATAAAATGGAATTTAAAATCAAACAACTTGTGTAGACCAAAAGTACTACATCTTCTAGTAAGTAGTTAAATAGAAGTAGCTACCTGACATCTATCATCCTAAATGTCTTATAGACTTAGGTCTAGGCCCTTTGTCAAGAATCTTAATAGCCTAGCATTTGTTAAATTCTGTGGATTCTTTATGATGTAAATACTACTGATATGTCAATTTATTGAAATCATCTTCAAAGAGCATTTAATTGTATAGGTAAGAAAATTAGCAACTTGAGAAATCTCAATTAGGTTAAAATTTTCATATTGTTTTTGTTTGTTTGCTTGTTTTGGGGGGCATCACTGCCCTCTGGTGGTGGGAGTAGGAGGCCTAGCCTTGCTGCTGGATCTGAACCTCCAACCCAGTGGGCCGCAGTCCCGCGTACAACCACTACAGCACCGGGGCTCAGCCCTAAAATTTTCATATTGTAACAACATATTAAAGATATTATGCATTAAACTTTATTTAGAAATTAATACAGCATTTTGATATTAAAAGCAATTTTACCCCCAGACATAATAAAAAATCTCAAATCACCATGATTCTTTTCAAATCATGAATTGATGTTAATTCTTGCTCCAGAAGTTATAGTTGTACATACTCATTTGTTCAGATTACAAAATTGAATTGTGCCACAACAGAATTATCTCTACACAGACCATTAAAAGAAAAATCTCACTTTCCTTTATGTTATATATATTTATGATCTTTATAATAAAATAAAGTAATGAAGGAGGGTATCAAAGAATAGTCAAAGTTTGTGGCAGATACACATCAAATAGTAAACAAGGAAAAAATCAAAAGAGAAATATATTTTGCAAAGACAATAAAGAACTTATTCTTTGAACAATAGTACATGGATTCAAGCAAGTACTCTATTAATTTACTAAAGCTAAGTGAGACTTAGCCATTATCATGGCTATCAAGTACCATGTTGACAGCCTAAAATCAACTACTCAAAAGTAGAGTCGCCTAAAATTTAAATTCCACTAACACGTATCCTCTCTTTTATTAAGAATGACCACTCTTTTAGGACAGAATGCCCCATGTTCTAAGAAAATCCTCCCTATACGCAATACTGGACATTGGCTAATCTATCTTCCTTTTTCAATAACTAGAGAGACATTTGGATCAAATTGTCTTATTTAATTTCAACATGAAAAGTTTTCTTTTGGTGGCAATGACCAATTGTGTAGATGCTTTTCTCTCAACAGTAATGATCTCCAACTAAAATTTAATCTCACTTGCAAATAATAAAATTTACCAAAATATTTTTTTACATTTACAAAACACTTCCAGAAGTTATCAAATTGACAAACTTATAAATTTAAAAGAATTAATGAAATTACATTAAATGAAGATCAGTTGTTTCCTAATTCTCATAAATTAATCTCTACAAAGGAGTCATATTCTAGGTGATTTATAAAACCTGGGTATATAGAATTATGGCAGAAGCATAACTTGGCACTTTAAAAATCAGTAAACCAATAAATTAAATTTTCTTTCAAAAGTCACATTTTAGAAACTAAAATACTGATGCATCTATTACTTTCCCACCATTTAGTAAGACACACCAAGAAGTACAATTTGGAGAAAAACAAAAATGATACTGTGTTCCAAAACTGTCTTTTGCTGAAGTATGACAAATTTGGCTTAGTTTAAATGCGGATTTAAATGTATGTCTACTCCATTTTATTTACTCTTCAATTTTTATTAAAAATTCTTAAGTTTTTGCTCTGATTCAATTATTTTCTTTGACAGGAATCACTTCTTATAAACAGAAAGTAGTGTTCATTTAACATCTTTCTGTACTAAATAACTAATTCCCATAAAAATGCTGACTTTCTACATTTCAGGATCCTTTGAATTATCGTATATACTTGCGTATAACCTGAGTTTTTCAGCACATTTTTAATGCAGTTTTTGTGGTAAATCTAGGTGCCCAGGCTAATATTTGACTTGGTTTGTAGCTCTTGCTTTGAGGTCGTCCAATGAACAGTGTCATAAGACCACCAAATAATTACCATTTTAATGTTTTCTTTGTTGCATGACAATTTGTCTAGTAGATAAGAGTTCTGCTTTGTGAATGAGTGTTACTAAAAGTTTGTCCTAACTTTAACTCCCATTTTTTGTGGAAATAGTGTCTAGTCACTAAGAGTTTAATCTGCATAAGAATCCATGTATTGTGGCATAAAATGCTGCCCTATACGTGTGTGATTTTATCTTCTCCACAATGTCTTAAACGCTGTCCTGCTAGCTAAATCAATGATGCTACTAATAGAATTATCTTATGCCCCACGAGATGGATTTATAGGGCTTCCCAAGAAATGAAAATATTGTCTCTAAAGTGAATGAGGGGCATATATAAACCATAGATGATATGAATAGATGTTGGACTCTCATTTAATCATAGGTTAATCCAAGAATAATTAGTTCTATGATATGGCCCTGCTCTATACCTGACCTCTTGAAAGAGATCACTGAAGAGATGGCTACTTAAAGCAGCAGGTGGTCACCAGCTATCAGAAAGGCTAGTGTCTGAGGATTAAAAACTTGTCTTGAAACAAGCAGCTATCTAAGTGAAACATCAGCTAAATCCACACTAAAGAAGTATATTAGCCTGGATTTCAAATCCAAGGATTTGAAATAATAAAATCAAAGATCTGAGAAGAGAACAGAATAGTATTAGGGCTTAAATTCTGAGCACTTGGTATGGATGATTGTTGGGTGATGCTTTCTGTTTGTTTTCTATGTTTGTGAAATTCAGAATTGTCAAATCTAGAGAGAAAGTTCCTAGATGAATAATTTCCTAGGGGCACGGCAGGGAAATTGGGAGGAAATTAAGAGCTAATAACAACTCATGTAAGAAAGAACATTATGTTCAAATATTGATTGTGATGATGAGTGCACAACTTTTTTTAATGAATCATTTTATTTGGGGGCTCTTACAAATCTTAAAACAATCCATCATTCAGTTGTATTAAGCACACTTGTACATATGTTGCTATCAACATTTCTAAAACATTTTCTTTCTACTTGAGCCCTTGGTAATCAGTTTTTTCCCCCTTTCTCCTTCACCCTTGTGAATCCCTAATCAATGATATATTATTGCTATTTTGTGTCTTACACTGTCTGTTGTCTCCCTTCACCTACATTTCTGTTACTTGTCACCCTGTGGGGGATGGGCGGGCACTATATATCCAACCTTGGAATGGGTTTCCTCATTCTCCCCCTTTCCCCACCATGGACCTGGCCCTCCTGATTTTGCTATCCTCACTACTGTTCCTGAGGGTTTTATCTGTCCTGAATTCCATGTGTCAAGAGGCGTGTGTGTGTGTGTGTGTGTACACACTTCGGTCTAGCTGGCTTTATAAGGTAGAACTGGGTCACAGTAGTGGAAGTATTCAGCAACTAAAAAAATCATCTTATTGCATTGGTGCTCTACTGCACTGTGGTTGAATGATCACTTCCTTGTCTGTGGGGGTCTGTCCAATTGTAAATAGTTGGGCTTTGGGTCTCTACTCCAACTCCCCTATTTCTCACTGATTTAACAGTTTGTTTGGGATCTTTTGATATATGATACCTGATCCTATCAACATCTCAGAACGACACAGGCTGGTGTGCTTCTTCCATGTGGACTTATTTGCCTCCCCGCTAGCTGGTTGCTTGTTTAACTTCAAGTCTTTAAGACCCCAGACAATATTTTGATAATAGGACACCCCTGCCCCCAATCATTTGCTCTTTTCACCATATTTGCTTATGTATCCATTTTGTCATCAGCGATTGTGTAGGGAAGGTGAGTATCAAAAGAGTGTCAGACTATGAGAACAAAGTGTTATTTGTGCTTAGGGAGGCCTTGAGTAGAGGCTCAAAGTCCATCTATTATCTTAAAACTTAACATATAAGTATATTCACACTGGCCTCTATCCCTTTCATTATAAATATATTTACATATATACATACCTATAGCTATACCTCTATAAACAGTTTGTGTCTCTTGTATGTATGTATTGATAAGTTCATGAGCATGCCTCAATCTACTTTTGGAAATATAGCTACACAAGGATATAATAATTAAGAAAACCATTGTATTAGAAGATGCTTCATGATGCCCCCCCTCAATAAAAAAAAACAAAGATGATCCAAGAAAGACATTCTTTTATAATTAATATGAAATGTGATCTAAAACTTTGCTTATGATGTGTAAGACTATAATAAAAAGCTAAAGTATTGTGGCAGTCATGTGCTTATGTTAATTTTATGATTGAAATGGAGGGTGGAGTCTAGCCTGTTAATCTGGAGATAGCCATTGAGTAGCCAATGAGGCCTCTATGTGGGCATGGCTTTCTTCTGAGACTCGTGAAGATGAGAAGCTATCTTCCCCAGTTGTTAGGAGTTAGTTTCAGAGATGATTAATCACGGACAAGATAAGCTGGCAGCGTTCGAGAAGCTGGAGGAGCCAGCGGAGAGACCACACAGCTTTGCCCTGATGGAGCCAGACCTCTGAATCTTGGGCAGCCAGATGGAGACCTCTGCCAATGATGAGTTGCTTCTGCTGTTGATAAACCCTGAGCCCTGGAAGCGAGGAGCCATGTGGAAACCCCTGCCGGGATTCTGCACCCACTGACCTGTGACTTTGTGAGTTGAAAGGAGATTTTATAGACTGATTTCGGGCATATGGGTTAATATCGGACTTATGACCTTGAACTGGACTGGGCTGGAATGCCTTCTCAGTGTCACATTCCTTTTGTATATAAACCCTTTCCTTATATCGATATGCGTGTCTATGAAATTTGTTCCTCTAGTCTACCTGGACTAACACACTATAACACCTTAGGAGTGGGGTACTAGAGGAACAAATCATAAGACGGAAAGTAGAAGCTTGTTTGACTTGTGCCTCATGGTGGTGTTACTTCTTTGGCTGGCCAGAAGTCAGATAGGTCCTTGCAGTTTACTGAGTTATTTTCTGGAAACAATATGGGAAGTTAAAGTTGTGATTATTTTGTTTGGATGCTGTCTTTGGTTATTTCTTTATAAAATGAATACTGTTAATGTATGTCTTGAGCTCAGGGGTAAAAACTGTCTTTCAAATGTCTCAGAACGTGTCCTGCTAAAGGAGAATGGTTAAGAAGGTCACTATAATACATGACCCAAAGCAGGGATCTGTTTTGATGCCTTCAGAGACCTAATTCAATTTTGTGTAAATAGTAGTTTAAATAAGGATATAGATAATCTTAATAAGTATTGACCTTGACTGTTTTAAGAATTAAGTTTGATTTCTGACTATGCTATTTATGCTGATTTCTTATGCTTGTTATTGTAAATATAAGAATGTATAGACATGTTTATTGGGGAGTATGAAAGAGTTTGCAAATCCAGTTACTTCAAGTCAAGCATTGACCTCTAGAGGGTTTAGGACTTGGGGTCAAAGACATCTCTGAAGAGATTAACCCCACCTTGTGCTTAGATGGGGTTAGGCCATACCTGGAAAGACTTCTCTGAAGAAAGTAGTCCCACCCAGTCTTTCAGAGTACTCAGAATACTTGTAGTCTGAAAGGTCAGACTGGCAGATAAAGAAGGATAGAGTCAATTTCCTTGGAAAATCCTGACTAGTGATTGTCTTCAAAAGCAAGGAATCTGGAACCATGAAGATAACTCCTCTCTGGGTCTGAATGTTAAAGGAAACTTGTGATAGGCTGAAATGCTTGTTAGGTGGCCACACAGATTTACTGCTTGTGGTGAAAGCAGGAGAAATGCAGCAAAAAAGAGCCAGGTTGCCTTTGGCCACTGACACCCAGGGACTTGGTTCACAGGACATAGAGAAGACAAGAGCGGGTTGACTGGTCTGAAGTTCATGACCTAGCATGAGAGAGCTAGGCATGTTGAGAATTTGTTGGGACCTTGGTCTAAAGAGAAGGCGACCAATGGCTACGTGGTGAGACTAAGTGGAAAAGCCCACATTGAGTTGACCACAACCCGACCAGAGGAAGAGAAGTGATTTCAGTCTGTGACCTGGTGCATATCGTTGCTGACTTTATGGATGGCCTGTCTTGATTTGACTTTGCTAATGGATGAGTTTCCAACCGGAATGAAGATTCTTCACGTTGAAAGATATGATTGCTTCCTCAGAGCACTGGGTTGGTTTAAGTGGGCAATACAGAAATTAGATACCCAAAATTAGGGAATAAAGGCACAAGGTGGTTGACTTGCAAAATCTTGTAAGTGGTGGAATATATATTCATAGGATTATAGGATCAAGGTGTAGGTATTTTTTTTTTGCAATTGTAAGGCACAGGATATGTTTTGTTTTGTTCATTTATAAAATGTTTTTTTTTAATTATGGTAACGCATGTTGAATTCTGTCCATTTTAGTTTTATCCTGTTAGTATAGATATGATTTTATTGTTTATTTGAAAGTTACATATGGTTACAGAGTTATGTGAAAGTATAAAATTAACAAGGGGTGGTCTGTGGCAGTCATGTGCTTATGTTAATTTTATGATTGAAATGTAGGGGTGGAGTCTAGCCTGTTAATCTGGAGATAGCCATTGAGTAGCCAAAGTATGTTTTCATAATTATAAATAATTTTAATATCAGCAGGAAACTTTGAACTGTCACAGAAGAATGGTCATATATTCCCTTTTCTTAACAGACTGGCAAACCGAGTTTTTAACTTCAAGGCATTTATAATATGATTAATTCACAAACTGTCGACCCTGATCATTAATGCAGATAATTTTAATTAAACAACTCACTTCACTGGCATATCTATTTGAGAACCATGTCAGTCTATCATGTTTCATTTGTGTAAGCAATCTTGACAACCAATACAAAGTCTGATTAAGCAATTCTAGAAGAAAAGATTCTATAGAATGTACCACCAATATCATCATTATCATCAAGTGATTTTTAAAAATATATAAAACAATGATCCTTAATACTTACTTTCAGCATTGGACAAAGTGCAGGGATTACAGTCAACCAAAGCCAACTGAAAATGCTGCAAGAGAGCAAGAAAAATTAAATGATTAAATTTAGTGTCACATCAATGTATCCTGAAATGTTACTCAGGTACTTACGAAATAACATATAACTATGCAATGAAAATAAAATGTAGAGAATAACCAAATACAATTTCTGTCAGCATACTGCTGACAAATGATGTGTTGTTTGGTTAGTTTTCATGAGACAGTTGAGAATGTGCTATTTGAGAAGAAATTCTATTAAAATAAACATCAAACCTTTTTATCACTCACTGAAAAATGAAAGCAACAAAATTCTGCAAATACACCATGCTTCATTACTTTAAAAATCATAAAGACATTAATATATAACGCCAAACAAAATAATCTCAAAATGAACTTGAATCTTACTGACCAAAAAGTTATTATGAGATTTTCATAAAACATAAAAACTTATTCAGTTTATTAGAGTTTCTTTAAATAATTGTATTAAAAACTACAGAATACACATCAAATAGCATCTGTTTTCAGGTTCATCAATGAAATACAATCATTGTAGAACATATATGAAATTATGTGTAATACTTATAGAATTCTGCATGTAGTATTAAATGAAAAATATACAAGAGGCCTTCAAGAAGTTCATTGGAAATTTGCACTAAAATATAATAGAGTGATTCATGAACTTCTTGAAACTCCCTCAGTAATTAGTATTCCCTTAATGTAATTTCAAATAACATTTCTTGGAAAATAAATATTAACATCAATATCTAACATTAATTTTTTTAAACTACAAATACGATCAAGAATACAGAGTAATATCTGAAATTTAGTTTACCAATAGTAAACCTGGCACATAAATTAATCTATACAAGGCAAACAATATTGAAGTTAAAAGAAGTTCAGTTAAGTCTTCATTAACACTATAAAACCATCCTCACAAATGTCTAATTTTTAGTGCCTCCATGAACTTTCAGACTTAAACATATAATTAACAGTCAAAGTTCTTAAAAGAAAATTCAAAATACCAGCCAGAATAAGTTCATTCCTTTCCACAATGGAAATATGTGAAGAGTTGTTCACAACTCCTAGACAAATTAATGATTATTGTTCCAAATGACAACTTATTGATATAAGTCCAAACAACAATTTAACAGAAATAGTCTTCAGGAAGTTTTCAGTATTATATTTTAACATTAAAAAAGCCAACACTGTCGACAACTGACTCTATCAAGGGTACATGACAGAGTATAATTTTCCAACATGTTTTCTAACCTTGTAATCTTTATAGAATCTTATCTCATAAACAGAATGATGAAAACTGCACTTGGTGAACTAAAATGGCTAACAAGAATAAACTAATGTTGGTAAAAGAATATTTAACGAGTATTATCTAGGGGCTTAAGAGCTTGTCAGCTAGTCATTTATATACAATTAATGGTCTCTTCTTACTCCCAGAAAAGGAGAGAATTTGGGGGGAGGGAGGGGGGGAGAGGAGAGACACAAGAAAGCAATGAGTCCACAGGACAAATGGTCCAAATGATTCAAAGCCTCTCCTAGCTCAAGACCAGAAGAACTAGTTGTGCCTGGCTACCATTATCAATCACTCTGCCGAGGTAGACAATAGAAAGCCCTTGGTAGTAGAGTTAGGATTTAAAAAAAAAGAAAGTCCTAGTTAGTCTAGGAGAAAATTGTCAAAGAAATCTCAGATTCCTAGAAATATAAGACCTACTGAACTAATACGAGAGGAATCCTCAAGACTATCATCTTAAGATACCCTCTTAATCTATAACTGAAGTCACTCCTTTGGGCAAAATAAGAGATTGACCTACAAATAATAAAACCCAAGGGGCATGTAAGATCCCCAAAATAGACTTTGGGCTCAGGGCATGGCACCCCATCAGACTCAGCAGGAAAATACTCCTAAAGGTCTATAGACTTTTAACTATTTACAAATATCTTTTTCTGGTCATTTTGTTTTGTCACTTTGTCTTGTTTTTTGATGTATATTATCTCTGCAGGTCTATCTAGATAAGATAGGGTGGATAAACAATCTGAAGGAAAAAAACAAGGGGACCAGTGATTCCAGAGGAATATGGGGGGGGGGGGCGCACAGGAAGTGTTAACCAACATAGGGGCAAGGGAACAAATGACCCCAAATCAGTGACGAGGAGGGAGTAAGAGACCTGGTAGAACTTGATCGAGGGCAATGGAACCAACAGAAATTACTGAAACACAAATGAAAGCTGAGCATGATAGTGAGACAAGAGGAAAGTAAAAGGAAATAGAGGAAAGAACTAGGAGGCAACGGGTATTTAGAGGTCTAAATACTGATATGTACACATGCAAATATATTTATATATGATGGGGAAATAGACCTACGTGAGTGTATTTATAGGTTTAGTATTAAGGTAGCAGATGGACATTGGGCCTTCACTCAAATACTCCCCCTCAATGCAAGAACACTCTTATTCTATTAAACTGGCATTCCATGATGCTCACCTTCCTGACACAATTGTGAAAGACAAAGCAGGTGCATAAGCAAATGTGGTGAAAAAAGCTGATGGTGCCCGGCTATCAAAACATATAATGGCTGGAGTCTTAAAGGGTTGAAGGTAAACAAATGGTCATCTATCTCAGAAGCAACAAAGCCTACATGGAAGAAAAACACCAGCCTGTGTGATCACATGGTGCCAAAGGGATCAGGGGTATCAAAGAATAAAAAATTTTATCATGTGTGCTCACCTTCCCAATACGATTGTTGAAGACAAATGAGTGCATAAGCAAACATGGTGAAGAAAACCGATGGTTGGTACCTTGCTTTGAACAGTAGAGTAGCCTCAGGCAAATAAAGAATTGATGAAGTGAAAGAGCTAAACAGAAAATTTCAAAGGGCAGTGAAAGAATACAAGGCAAAATATTATAGTGAAATGTGCACAACACTAGAGTGACGAGAACCTCAAAAGGACACGCTCTAGGGGCTGAGCCCCGGTGGCGTAGTGGTTGTGCGCGGGACTGCGGCCCACTGGGACGGAGGTTCAATTCCAGCAGTGGGGCTGGGTCTCCTACTCCCACCACTGGAGAGCAGTGATGCCCCCCCGCCGCCCCCCCCAAAAAAAGGGGAGAAAAAAAAAAAAGGACACGCTCTACATATCTTAAACAGAAAGAGCTAAAAAAAATTTCAAGCCTCAAGTTGCAATATTAAAGAATCTACAGACAAAATAATGAATGAAGCCGGAAGTATTCAAAAATAGAAGGAACAAAGAATCATGTGCCAAAAAGAACTGGGCGACATGCAACCATTTCAGAAGGTACCACATGAGCAAGAAAGAACCAATGGTGCTCAAGGAAGAAGTTCCAAAGCTGCACTGAGAGCAGTATCCAAAAGGCTCTAGGAATTGATGGAATCCCAATTGTAATGTTTCAACAAGCTGAGTAAGCTGGGAAATGGCTACTTGACTAAGAGACTGAAAGAGCTCCTTATTTGAGTACTTAAGAAGCACCAGACTTAAGCCAAGATGTTTCAATCAACTCATATGCATGTGAAAGTGGGACAATGAATAAAGACAACTGAAGAAGAATTGATGCATTTGAATTACAGTGCTAGCAAAGAATAATGAAAGTACTGTGGATTGCCAACAAGAACAAACAAATCTGTCCTGTAAGAAATATGGCCAGAATGCTCCTAAAAAGTCAAAATTCTACCTCATCTACTATTAATGAAGGACCAGTCCCTAAATAAGGTATCATGCTTGGTAAAATAGAAGGGCAGCAATAAAGAGGAAGGACCTCAATAAGATTGACACAGGACAGGGAAGTGTTTCATTCATGTACAGGGTCGCTCTGAGTTGGAATCAATTCTAAAGCACCTAACACAGTACATTAAAATAAACTACAGACAAAATGATAAGGCCCCTAAATATTAAATCTATTCAAGTTTTTAATCAACAAAAGTGAAAAATAATTTTCATGGTTGAGTGAATTAAACAAATACAACATTTGAACACTTCAGGAACTGCTTTTATTTTCTCTGGCCTACATAAAGCAGATTACATGCCTTGTAGCAGGTTACTGGAGCTTTGGGAAGATTTTTAAAATAACTACTATGAAAGCAAAACTTGCTTTATTGAAGAGCACTAAGGCAGCTACACACTTCAGATTGTACTACATTTCTAAGTCTCTTCTACTCAGCAAGCATATAAATATTCAGATTTGAGAAAAAGACATTTCTGAATGGAGTTATTAAAGGATACAAACTGACCTGAAAACAAACAAGAAACTTCAAGCTTACAGTATTTTAGTTTCACTACTTATAGTGAAATCCCAGGAGCAGCTGAAAATGCTAACATTCGAATCATCTGCCTCTATTTAATCAACCACTATTATTGAAAACCCAGCAATGGCAGGAGCATTTATTGCATTATGTAATTATTACTAAAGAATGTTAAAAGCTGCAATTTAGTTAGCAACTCACCATCTCAAACTCACAATCTATGAACTCAGATATTTTCAAATAACAAAGCTATAATAGAAATTATTCAGCAAAAGTAAACATATGAAAAAAGATGCAATGAGAATTAAAGAATTTACGGACCAAGTCTTCATGAACAACTAAAAATAGTCTCACACCGAGGTAAAAGAACTGTAATACTTGCCCAAACATGGAGAGGATAACGCCAAGGGGCCAAGCTGAAGAACTTGCCTTACACCCACCCCCGCGAGCTGAGTCTGTGGGCACACTTAGAAGTCACTGTCTTGATCAATGAAATATATCTCAAATACCTGAATTATATAACCTGCTGCTTCCCTAATAAGCACTGTAACTGTGAAATAGGAACCACAATAAACAGCAACAGCGAAAAACACAGCACATGCTTGTAGCAAGTGGAGAAGAAACCCCATGACTCAAAGCATCATTGTAATAATTGGGGAACAATGAGTACTGCAAATATATTAGCAGAGGTTTTTGTTTTAAGATTTTTAGGTTAGCAGAATTTTAACAAAAAGTTTTTTGCTATTATACCTAAACCACTGCAATACTTTTATTAAAAGATAATAAATTTCTGCTGGAATGCAACATGAATAAAAAATTAAAGGCTACACAAATGATCCTATATTTATAAGACAGAAACAGTGACACAAATTATCTTTTAGTATACCAAAAGTAGACAAGGCATGGATGGGAATGGCATGTTAACAACAGTGTAATTTCCACTATCTGCAGCACATGCAAAATAGATCCAACTACTAACACATAAATGAGCAGACAGGGCTATTAAAAATAATAACCAGACCTAACTCTGAAAACATGAAGGTAAAATACCCAGTTTCCAGTCTTTCAACCAAGAGAGGACACTGGAAAAAATCTATATCTCATAAAGAAATATTGAAGTACTGTGAAAGAGTTACTACGCAGAAGAGGCTTCTGCAACCTCTTCTCCAAATACATACAAACCCCAAGGCAGAAAGCAGGTTACAGAAAATTAATTTCTAATCAAGATTGGCTATCTAACACATTGTTAATGCTATAGTGACTGTCTTTTTATAGGGAACTGTTAGCCCAATCTATGCAAGGTTTGATTCATTAAAACTTCTGCTATTATTTTTTTCACTACTGTCGTCACCTTTTGCTGTAAAAGTCTTGCACTTGCTCAATACATATATACTTGAGTATAAGCCAACTCGAATGTCAGCGGTGGCACCTAATTTTACCACAAATACAGCATTAAAAATGTGCTGAAAAACTTGACTTATATAAAAGTATATACAGTAATTTCAAGTTATCTGTTCTTTGCTTTATATATCCAATGAGTTTCTATTTCAGGGGAAAACAATAAGCTATACTCATGTAATGAACACATAAATCCCAAAGTTTTAATACTATTTATTTCTTTTAAATTATTTTACTTCTGTTTACTGTAATATTTCATGAATCTTTTTCATTGTGGAATCATTCCATAGTATTTCCAATACTGAATACAAGCGATGAAACCATTTCTCCTAGTAGACAAAGTCTATCTTAATTAAATCAATTATTGGATTCCTGATTCAATCTTGAATATTTTTCTTCAGTAGTCTGAAAGTAACATGTCCATATCTGCTGAAAGTGTCCACGGATTATTCCAGTGCTGTCAGGGTTAAATGTCACAATTTTGAAGTTATACAATTATGCATTTCTCCCGTTAACCTTTATTTCAGGTTCTATAAACAAATTTTATGTAATCAGTGTTGCTGCCTACCCTCAAGTAATGCAGACATAGTCTTTTAGGAATACAGTAATGCTAACTAGCTTTTACAATATGTCAAGCACTCTGCTATACAATACTTACAGAATTAAATAGAAAACAGCCTGCTCTGAGAATTCAGAGAAGAAAATCACATGACATGACAGAATGCAAGAAACTATACATGAGGAAAGCAAAAAAAAAAAAAAAAAAAGTAAGTTATTTCAGGTTCAGTAAATAGCCTATTTTTACAGAATTTTTTTTCTTTTTTTATTTTATTTTTAGGCATCACTGCCCTGGTGGTGGGAGTAGGAGGCCCGGCCTTTGCTCCTGTGAGCGGGAAATGAACCTCCATCCCAGTGGGCCGCAGTCCCGCGCACAACCACTACGCCACCAGAGCTCAGCCCTTTTACAGAATTTTTATAAGAGACCCTGGATGATGTAAAAAGTTAACACATTGTAAGGTTGAAGGTCCTGTCTACCCAGTAGTGCCTTCAAATAAAGGTCACATGATCTACTTAATAAAACAAAACGAAAAAAACACCAGACACTGAAAACCTTAGGGAACACAATTCTACTCTGAAACATAATAGAGTCGTCATGAGTAAAACCGGCTACCAGAGCAACTAGATTATAAAGAAATTTAAGGGGCTGAGCCCTGGTGGCATAGTGGTTGTGCACGGGACTGCGGCCCACTGGGATGGAGGTTCAATTCCAACAGCGGCTCCACAGGAGCAAAAGCTGGGCCTCCTACTCCCACCACCAGAAGGCAGTGATGCCCCCAAAAATCAAAAACCAAAAAAAAAGGAAAAAGAAATTTAAATAGTCAATGGGGAAGATGTGCCAGGTACTCTTTATTCCAAGTCAAAGGAAAAATTATTTTCTCCTTGTTGGAGAAAATGTTAAGAAGTTGTAAAGCTGCACTGATGAGAAAAGGGCCAGGAAAGTAGTGTTG
Source organism: Nesogale talazaci (assembly GCA_004026705.1). Taxonomy (NCBI): domain Eukaryota; kingdom Metazoa; phylum Chordata; class Mammalia; order Afrosoricida; family Tenrecidae; genus Nesogale; species Nesogale talazaci. The sequence continues at coordinate 46,857 of PVJH01009440.1, forward strand.
AGGAAATTTTTTCCATCACAACTACTCTTCTGCTTATTAGATAAGGGTAGCAAGGGAATGTCCTAGAAGAATTTTACTAGTAAACCTTATCCACCCCCACCCACCCACACTACACCATAGACCTTGCCCTTTCACTCCTTTTTGCTCCACAAAGTCATTAACATTTAAAAGGAGAACAATTAGTTCCAGGAGGATGCCAAGATTACCATCTTGTCTTGGTATAAAATGAAGAAAGCAGAATTTTTCCTGCAAGGGTTCAAAAATATAAGCCCAAACTTTCTGGTATAGAGACAATTCTGATTCATAGTGATATGAAACAGGGTTTCTAAGATATAAATTAGAAGCAGACAACCTCATCTTTCTGCCATGCAGCAGGGTATGGGCTGCTGACATTGCAGATTGTAGCCCAACACTTACTGATAGGACCAGTAAATTAAAGGTATGGAAATACCACCCACCCTTCAAAAGTGTATCAACACTGAGGATATGTTGGAGAAACAACAGCTTGATAATTTGATGTTTATTTAATAAGCATGTCTATGTTGTTACAGCAATAATGTTTTACTTACCCTCATATTTTACAAAAGGATAGGCATGCTGTTGTTGGGAAGATGGTTACAATACACGGTGAACAAAACATTGCCAGTTCTACCAAATCTCCATGTAGCCAGAATAAGGACTACGGGGTGCTTGTTTCCCCCAAATGTCTACAGGGACACAACAAAGGAGTTGCAGGGAAATCATGCACCCAACAGACACCTAATCCAAACTGAGCATGCACAGACAAGGATCACCAATTAAACCTAGCCACCACCTAGGCACTTGACATCACACAGGAAATTAAATCAAAACACAGTTCCTAGTGTGTATCTAATTTGTGCACACAAATTCTATTCATGTACCATCTTAATTTCAAAGTTCTTTCCATCTAGTAAACAATATATGTCCATATTATATTAAGATTTATACATATACAAATATAAAGGTTGAAAAGTATTTGACAAAGATGACTTTGGTAACAATTTGCACTATCAACAAATTTAGAACATAATCATTTTAAAATGTGATATCAACTATACTGAATGCTTCATAAAGTCACATTTGAATATCAAATAATCAGAATCAAAAGTATAATTAGTCATGTGTAAATATTAAAAATTACTTTGTAGTTTAAATTTTCTTCTGTATACATGGGGAAATTTAAATGTCCAAACTTTCCGTATATTAAGTAGAAAAGATTTGCTGAGCCCTGGTGGCGCAGTGGTTGTGTGTGGGACTGCGGCCCACAGGGTTGACAGTTCAAATCCAGCAGCAGTTCTCCAGGAGCAAGGATGGGCTTCCTACTCCCACCAGGGCAGTGATGCGGGGAGGGGGGGTGGGGGAAGAGATTTAAAAGCAAAGTACCAGTTATATAATAGCAAAGAGCAAGGCAAGAATTTTTGCCAAAAAGTGAGACAAAAAGAGAAAACAAGTAAGTGGTAATAACCATTCTATGTCAAAAGGGAACAGGAAGATAACACTAGTGAAATTAGGTTTCACTGTCAATGAATAACAGGAAAAGGAACATTTAAATAAGAGGAATTGAACAGGTTTACCATTTCCTCAATAGTAATACATAACTATAAAAAGCCAGGCAAAATCTGACAAGATGGATTCTATGAATAAAGAACCAACAGTTATACTTCAGAAGAAACACACAGTACAACAAATAAGAATTTTCCCTGTCTCTCTAATTAAAAAAACAAATGAATTCCCAACTCACGTCTATCAAATCACAAACCCCATGCAAAAGACAGAGACATTAGCAAAACAAAATTTTCCAAACAAAAAATACAGTCCATTATTTTGCCATTTCCAAGAAACAAATTTTACACAAAAGGGCACAAGAGACTGAAAATAAAAGATGGAGAAACATATTCCATGCAACCAGTCATCAAAATAGAGCAGAGGAAGCCATGATAGCAGATAAAATAGACTGTAAATCAAAGTCAATTACAAGAGATAAAGATGACATTTTATGTTTTGAAGGGAACATTCCATCAAGAAGACTTTACTATTAATAAATACATACACCTAACAGCAATGAACCTAAACACATGAAACAAATACTAGTATGAAGGGCGAAATAGTCAATACTACAGAGATAGTAGGGAATTTCAACACACCACAGAACATCGTTTCAGTTAAAAAAAAAAGTCACCAAGGATGGACACTGAGGACATACATATCTGTATATAGAATACTACATCATCAGAACAATAAATAATTGGCGGCCACTCCTTGAAGATGGTGGGGGTGGGGGGCATCCACTTGATGCCATACTCTGGGCTCCCATTTAATTCGAGCCCCAATCCCCCCAATCCAAGAACATTTAGTTCTTATGACTTAGTCCCACTCAATATTGGCCTCCCCGAAGGGATCACTGAAGATATGGGTGCTACAGAATATTAAGGTAGAGAGCAAATGATGCCCAACTTCAAAAAGAATAGCATATGGGGTCTTAAAGCCTCAACTTCAAACAAGCCGTCCTCTAAGGGAGACGTCAACCAAGTCCACATGGAGGAAGCACACCAGCCTGTGAAATACAAAGAGGAACAAAACACAAATACAAAGGAGGGAAAGGTCTAAGAGATTAAGTTGTGAACACCGAGTTGTCAGAAGGTTATGGATGACAGTGGTAACCCGAAATCCAACTGCAGAATACTCTGCTGGATCCTCGGTGACACTGATGAGGGATGCAAATAACCTGGGTGTCAGACAGATAACTGTAAACTTGATTATGGTGGATGCAACTGAGTATGATACCCCAGTGAACCTTGGGGATCAGTGCCCGGGGCACAGCAGTTGTGAAGGAAGATGTTCCTCCTTACACATTACCTATTTTGCAAAATAACTGGCTATTTATGTTTCTTCGGTGTACCCTGACTGGCTTTGTCTCTTCCTTGTGATCCCTCTGTAAGTGGATGTCCAATTGCCTACAGATGGACTTTGGACCACCACTCCTCTCTCCCCCTCATTCACATTGATATGATTTTTTGTTCTGGGTCTTTGATGTCAGATACCTGATCCCATCGATAGGTGATGATCTCCATAAGGGCTTTGTTGCTTCTCAGTTACATAGCCGCTTGTTTAGCTTCAAGTCTTTAAGACCCCAGATGCTATATCTTTTGATAGCCAGGTACCATCAGCTTTCTTTACCAGATGCTTATGCTCCCATTTTTCTTCAGTGATCATGTCAGGAAGGTGAGCATCACAATGCCAGTTACATACAACTTTGCTCTACTTCTTTAATGCTCCCCCCCCCCGCCCCCCGTTATCACGACCTCAATTCTACCTTACAAATCTGACTAGACCAGAGCATGTACACTGGTACAGATAAGTGCTTACAACACAAGGAATCCAGGACAGATAAACTCCTTGGAAACAATAAGGAGGGCAGCCATACCAGGAGGGGAAGGGGAAAGTGGGGGGAGAAAAGGGGAATGGATCACAAGGATCAACATATAAGCCCCTTCCAGGGACACAGGCAACAGAAAAGTGGGTGAAGGGAGACAGGAGGTGGTATAAGACCTGAAAAAATAATAATTTATACATTAACAGGGTTTAAAGGCAGGGAGGGTGAGAGAGGGTGGGAAATGAGGAGGTGATATCAAGGGCTCAATCAAGTAGAAAGAAAATGTTTTGAAAATAATGGCAACATATGTACAAATATGCTTGACACAATGGATATATGTATGGATTGTGATAAGAGCAGTAAGATGTGGGGGTGTTCCTGGCAGGATCTGTGGATCTAGGGGAAAGGTGTAGAAAGTGTAGGATGTTGCAGTCTTGAAGCCCCTGGGAAGTAATCCGCACCCTTAGGTAGCTGGGAACCGCACTTTCAAGTCTCCTGGAACATTCTGGTCTTGAGTAAGGTGGAAGTCATGACTCCTGGAAAAAGCTCCAGTCTTGAAGCAATTGAGACCCCAGGCCAGCTCACCTGACAACCTCCACTTTAACCTCTGAAACACAGCTTATCAGAATTCTTCTAGCTTCCCCATAGCATGGCTAAGGTCCTATAATGCAATTGGACACTAAGACCCTGTAAGGCAATTGGACAGTGTCCTGAAATGCAATTGATGGTTGGTCCTGTAATATGATTGGACAAATTAGTCCTGTAAGACAATTGGATGGGCTGGCTCAGCCAGCTACACCTTATTTACATAACTCAGTGGATAACAGCTTATTTACATAGCCCACAGTATGGCCTATTGTCTTTCATGTTGTAAACCTGTAACCTCATAAGGATGTCAAGGAAGATGAAATAAGTTATTTGACTATTTAATAAAGCATATATAAGCCTTACAAAAGCTGTAGTAAGGTTAGATCTGTGCCATCGAGCCTAGTCTCCAGGGTCTGTGTGCACGTGTTGGGTGACTCCCTCACTTCCCTGTGTGCTGGACCTGCTTCCATAGCAAGAGCCCTCAATAAAATGATTAAAAAAGAAGAAGAAAAACAACCTGGTCTTTAGAATTATATCAACAAGTGAGGAGTGGGTGTAACACACAGCTAAAATAAACTATGGGATCGAAGAAGAAATCAAAAGTTGATATTTAAATTTTTTTAATCGAATTAAAATTAATACATATCAAAACTTTTGGTACACTGAAAAGCTGTACACAGAGGAAGTTTTAAAGCAATACATGCCTTTAAACTTTCAAAAAGAAGATCCAAAATCATTAACTTTAACTGATAACTTGAATAGAAAATGAAGAGCAAGAAAACCAAAACTGCCGGGGAAAAATAGAAAATAATAAAGATCAGGGCAGAATAAAATAGAATTAAAAACAGAAAACCTATAACCAACAAAACTAGAAATTGGTTCTTGTAAAGTATAAGATTTTTTAAAAACACTGGCAAGATTGAGGAAAGAAAAAAAAACCCCAGGAGACTGTAATAACAACCAAATTGAATAAAATTAGTGACAGCTGATCTAATACATCAAAATGGATTTTATAAAAAACTGTACTTCAGCAAGTCTAAAAACCTAAAATTTGATGAATTCCTATAAATACAACACCTAGTCACACTAACAAGCAGATTTATTCAGAAAAATAGAAGAGATTGACATTGCCATTAACGAAATGCCAAAAAAGAAACAAGCAAGTAAGCCCAGGATCAAATGTCTACACTGGGGAATTCTACCAAAAAATTTACAGAAGAGTTGACACTAATCTTACCCAATCTCTTCAAACACATAGAAAAGGAAGGTATACTAACTGAACTCTTTCTATGAAGCCATCATAACAACGATGCCTAAATCAGGAAAAGACATCACATCTAAATGAGAGAAAGAAAATCAGACCAAAATCTCTTTTGAAAAGTGATGTTAAAAATCTCAGCAAAATTATGGCCAATGAACATCAGTAACAGCCAAGATATCATACACCATGATCAAATGTGATCACAGGGTGGCTCAACATGAAAAAACAAATACCCAACATTCTACACCACATAAATAAAACAAAGGAAAAAAAACATGACAATATCAATTAATGCAGAACAGGCACTTGAAATAATGCAAACCCCTATTCTTCTAAAAATTGTCAGTAAAATAGAAATGGGAGGGAACATCATTAAGGGTATAAATGACAAGCCAAAAGCTGTTACTACACTCAATGGAGAAAGGCGGAGAGCCCTCCCATTGATAAAAGAGCCAACGGTGGCCAATATTCAACACTATATACAAAATTCTAGCCATAGCAATTAAGAAATACAAGGTATCTATATTGGAAGGTAAAATGTAAAACTGTAACGCTTTTGCAGATAATGAGTTCCCTATATCGAAGTCCCTATATATTACACAAAACTGCTGTAAATAACAAAAAAAATTAGCAAAGCTTCGGGGTAAAAGATAAAGAAACAAAAACCAGCTAGATAGGTTCCCAGATTGAGGTAATCACTGGAATCACCTGGGGATGTGGTGAAATTACAGATTCCAGGGCTCTATTTGCAAACTAATGACTTGAAATTTCTACAAGGAGACTAACTACTCCTGCAGAGATTTATACTCTCAGAAATCCTAAATAGGGCTGCTCAATCAGAATCTAATCAATGGCAATACTTTGTTTTCATTTGTTTTAAAAGAGAATCCAGCAATCTCACTGTTAGGTGTTAAGTGGTTTCAAATGTTCATGGAAAAACTCCTTTACCTTTTAACTCCAGTTTTTAACTATTTTTAAAAAAACCCTCATATCTACCCTTACTTACCACCATCAAGTAGATTCACACTCAGAGTGATTCTTTAGGACAAAATAAAACTGGCCCAGTGGGTTTCGGAGACTATGACCCTTTTCCTCACTAAAAAGCCCCATCTTTTTGCAGTGGAGCAGGTGGTGGTTTCAAACTAACCTTGCAGTTAACAGCCCACTGTATAGCCATTATGTCACCAGGGCTCCTAGAAACTTAAAAATAACAAACATGATATGCACGCCTATGTTCTTGTTTCTGTACCAACTAAATGGTAACAACTTAAGTGTTCCTGAACACCTGAATGGATAAGCAAATTTTGAAACCACCAATGTGAAGAATGATGATGAGTTTGTGAAATATAACATGCACAGACCCGAAGAGTGTAATGCTAAATGAAGTAAGTCAAGCATATGCAATATGATTGGGGTTTTTTGGTAAGAATAGATAATATACCAAAACCAAACTCACTGCCATCAAGTTGATGCCAACTCACCGCGACACCATAGGATAGTGTAGACCGGCCTCTGCTGAGTTTCCTAGACTATAATTCTTGAGCAGAAAGGCCCATCTCCTGCAGAGCCACCGGTGGTTTCAAACGGCTAACCTTGTATAGTTGGTAGTACAATGCTTACCCATTACACCACTGGTGACAACGTAAGTTAAAGTAGGCTGTAGACCACAGGTCTAAAAAAAATTACTCAGTGCCCCTCCCCACCAAGCAACTAAAGACACGTGCAATAGCCCATAATCCAGGATAAAGTAGAAGTACCTACTTTTGCAGCCCCCGCCTCCCATCATTCCAGTATCTAAAGGGGGCGCTATTATGCATGTGGGGAAGCAATGTTTTAAACCATAAGACATGTCTTACTTTTGGTAACGGGAAAAGTGGCACCAAATGTGGATGTAATAAATGCAACCAAATTAAAATGTGTATCTGATTACATATGAATGGGTATAGGTATATTAGTATGCTGGCAGATACAAAGGTGAGAATAGAAATGAAAAGTAAAAACATATAAGTAAAAACTATTGCCACAAAAATTGACAAAAACCCTACTGAACAACAACAAAAAAAAAAACGAAACATAAAGTGGTGGTGTTTTCATCTCTTTAACACTTCCCCAAAGATTTGTTTACTTTGATACCACATCAAAATGAAAGCTTAGGTTTTCTCTTGGGATTCAAACAATTTTCCATTTCAATGTTTTCAAGTGTGAAGAACAAAAATCTGAAAGGGTAAGATCAAGGTTGGAAGGAGGGTGGGGCAAAATGTCCCAATAAAATTCTCATAGGACCGCCCTTATAACCTCATGAGAATGAGCAGTACACTGGAAATAAAGGGAAAACATTGCTCAGCATAACTCTCCTGGCCATTTCCTCACCACTGGAATTTTAAATTTTCTTAAAATTTTCATAAGAGATGTGGTCCTGCTTGATGCTCACCTTCAGGGAAAAAAATCACTGAAGACATGGGTGCTATAGCAAAGTGTGGTGAAGAAACTATGAGGTGCTCAGCTATCAGAAAGAGTAGTTTCTGGAGTTTTAAAGACTTTTTTATTAAACAAAAAGTCATCTAAGGGAGGCATCAACAAAGTGCACATGCAAGAGGCACACCAATCTGTGTGACCCATGAATTGTAAATACGTAATAAAATCCAAATTTAAAGGAGGGAATGGTATCAGAGTTCAAATTGTTTTCAGAAGGCTATGGAAGACAGGGGATGGCCAAAATCTTTTTTTAGGGTCCACATGTGGATTAGAGCTCCATCGAATACCCTCTTATTATATAGTTAAGGGACATGAACAGCCCTGCGTATGGCAGACGTAGTTAGGTCAAAATGGAATATCCCATTTTAGAGTCGATTTAAGTAAAAAAAATTAATGAGAAATACACTTGGATTAAGACCCTGGTGAAGCCCTCCTGACTGTGGACTAGGGTTGTGAATAGTCTTGTTATCATGCAGAATGCAATGGAAAGTGGCTTGAAGATGCAATTGAGTTAATTTAGCACCCTCTTATTTGATCCCCCTTAAGATCTATTTAAGTTTGTTCTAGTGTTTATTATTTTCTTTCCTTTTCATTGAGGCTTCAGTCTGTTTTATTTTGCTAATGCTGTTAGTTTGTCTTAATGTGTTTTTCTGTTTATTAAAAATGCAGGGTAGGTAAATCTATACAGACAATTGAATGGTTACTTGTAGGTAGAGAAGGGGGGGGGGATTGTGGTGGGGGATGGGAAGCTAATAAAGATAAGTACACAAATGAAAATGTTTTATGACTGTGGTGATGGTATATAACCCTTCTTCATGTGGCTGAATTACTAAATTATATACTAATAAAGCTGTTTTAAAATATACACATATTTTTAATTCTTAACAGCAATGCTCTATAATCACTATTAATTTCTTCAAGAAAATCTAATAAGACAATTCCTTTGAGGACACCCCTTACCCTACCCCCTCCTCCAAAAAAAAAAAAAAAAAACCACCACTGGAGCCACAGTTTTCATTGGACCTTTTTGGGGCGGGGGAGGGCCATGGCTACCATAATGAGATCAAGACATGTATGCTATTGACAGAACTTTTCTGCAGCCATCAACTGTTTGCAGTGACATGTTTAAGTTTTATTTGGACTAAACCTGTACATCTATGAACTGGAATCATAGTAGCAATGTTTTGTTTTATTTATATATTTTCTTACTTTCACATAATCAGTGAGGACAGATACAGATAGGCCTAAAACACAACCAAACATCTATTAAGATAGGAAGCTATAGTAATCCTGAGATAAATTACATAGTCAACTGGCATAACATAGTTCACAAAAATCATGATGTGTATCCCAGTAAGATAAATAGTGCCTGGTTCTCAACTTGTGAAGAGGCCATTTAAGACACAAGTACAGATCTCTACTTGCCAAGGGCCAAACAATAAGGTAACCCAAGGAGTAGCGAAGCAAGCCTACGCAAACCACAATCTCATCTAATTGGGAGACCAGAAGAAATAGGTAGTACCCTAGCTACCATCACATATTCTGACAAGAAGCACAACAGCTGGTCCCAGAATAGGGGTAAATATGGAACAGAACTCAAATTGGACATACTAGTACAATAAACAACAGACTATTTCTGAGACATTCATTAAATCTAGAACAGGGGTTCTCAACCTGTGGGTCACAGAACCTGTGGGTCACAGTCCGTTTGAGGGTTGAACAACAATTTCACAGTGATTGTACTATTCATAACAGTAGCAATATTACAGCTATGAAGTAATAATCAAAACAATTTTATGGTTGGGGGGGTCACCACACATGAGGAACTGTAGTAAAGGGTCGCAAAATTAGGAAGATTGAGAACCATTGATCTAAAACCAAGATTATCCGGAGATCACCTTTAGTGTAACTGAGTGATACACAAAAGGACACTGCCCATTAGATCAGTACCCTATTTAAACCCATCGCCATGATACCAAAACAATTATTGTACATACTCGTATATAAGCTGAGTTTTCAGCACATTTTTATGCAGTTTTTGTGGTAAAATTAGGTGCCTTGGCTGATATTTAGGTTGGCTGATACTTGACTGTATATGGTATTCATACACAAAGATGTACATGGTATCCATACCCAATGATTTGAGGCAGGAAAGCAAGAGTGTTGCAAAGAGAATGAACTCAGCAAGGTTAAACAGAAAGTTGACACATTATGACAAATGTAATGTAAGTGAACAATGCGTGCAAACTATCAAATAAGAACTCATCTTGCTGTGTAAACATTCACCAAAACACACTAAATTGTTTGGCGTGGGGCGGCGGGGGGGGGGGGGGGTTTCGAATGGGGGGGGGAGATGATCTAATCAGATACCTGGAATTGAAATAGTTTCTAAGTATATGTTAAAAAGAAAGCTGTTATTCTTGATCTGTAATATGATGGTGAACTGAGACATCTGGAGGAGACAATTTTCCTGTCAGCTTGTATAGAAGTCTTTTCTGATATGATGAAAAAAATAAGTTTCTTTACACTGTATTTTTATACTTAACCCTAAAATGTAGGCATTTTATAATTTCATGATCTCTCCACAACACTACCAAAAAACTAACTCATTGTCACTGAGTCAACTGCAACTCTTTAAGTCCCAATAGGACAGGATAGCACTAACTGCTCCTAAGAATTCCCTAAGGTGTAACTCCTTACAGGAGCAGAAAGCCCCATCTTTCTTCCACAGGACCACTGGTTGTTTAGAATTGCTGACTTTGCAGTTAGCAGCCCCACACATAACTACTACACCTTGCCTTAGGTACTATTCTTTTCAAAACACTAAGGACACCTGGTAAAAGACCAAACTAACAGGGTTCCTTTGAGTCCAACCCATTACTATATAGTTCTCATCTTCCTATCCCTTTCTGATTCCACTTCAATCTGCACTTATCTCCTTCAACTACAAAATTATATGGGAATGCATATTCACTGACGAGCAGTCAGCTCTCTTTAGGCTTTTATATATATATTTTAAAAAGTGTACTATTAAAAATCCAAAAAGATTCTAATATCCACATATTTTAAGGAAACCTACCACTGTGTTAAATATAAAGAAGAATAGCTGAGCAGTTTCCATTAAAATACATATACACCGGCAGCATTAACTGACTGAAGAATATGGGTTTTATTGCACCTTATTTTCTATCTGTCAGTCTCACATGAAGGAAATAATTTTAACAGTCTTTCAGGAGATGAAAATTAGATGCGTTACTTAAAACTATTTGTCAAAATTAGTGTACTTTCATTGAAGTAAAAATAGACTACTTCAAACATATAATGAATGTAAGCAATTCTAATTAATACTATTAAAAGATAATGAAATAAAATTCTGAATTAATTATATAATTAAATAGGCAATCAAATCCATCTAAGGGGACATTATCAAAAGCAAGGTAGAATAACAACAAAATACCATTTAGAAATGAAATTGATTTTGGTTGAAATTGAAATAATACACTAGTTTCTAAGTTAAAAATTGGTATTTCTATCACTCATTAAACACTGGTTTTATGAATCACTTGTCGGCCTTTTGGCTAAGATCAAGTGTAGTAAACACTGGTTTATCTTTACAAACCAATTTATTAGAAAAATTGCATCACATGATTGAAAAGTATGTTGGGCACTAACGAGACTTCTGAATATGGGCTGAGTGACAAACATACAAGGATTAAATTCTGGGCTGGGAAAATAGATTTCACAAATAATAACTAGAGTAGTCTCAAATTAGGTGATAAACATGGAACTAAAGGGCTGAACACTTTTAGATACTTTCGTGTATGTGAATTTTAATCGCCATCAAAATCTTGTGAAGTAGTTATAGTTATGCCAGTTTCGCAGACACAGAAAAGAACAGAAGAATTGGCATCTTGTCCAGAGTTACAGTTTTGGGGCATGGTAAAATTTTAAAACCAATTTGCTTACTCTGAGAACTGTTCAGACCATTCTCAATTAGGATGAATATTTCAGAGATACATTTTGCAAGAAAAGTTTTTACCATGGGTAGAAACCAAACAGGAGGCAATAGAATGTATATTTTGTGTATGTGAAAGACAATAAACTTTATTTAAATATTTTACCATTAAGGAGATTTACATATGCTCTCTTGCTCTTTAGATACTAGAAAAGGTAATACCTTTTACAAAGTATATACTAATGTATAAGCTGAGTTTTTCAGCGTATTTTTAATGCAGTTTTCGTGGTTAAATTAGGTACCCTGGCTGATATTCAGGTCGGTTCATACTCGAGTATATACGGTATGTAGAAACAACCTGATGATCTGCCATGGACATATAGTAACACACACCGCTATGACCTTATCCTCCCATCCCCTCCCATTTTAACTTCCTCTACCATTAGATAAGAACAAGATATTGGGGGCGAGCCCCGAACTATTTAAAGAATAAGATTAACTGATCTAAAAGCAATCTCATCTCCTTTGACAGGCAACTGGTTAGGAATGGGCATATAGTCGATTTCTTGCTAATGAGACACAAGGCAACAAGGCTGGAATGTCTTCCATGAAAGCACTTCCTCATTCTTGAATAGGAAGTCAGAATTCATCTCCTCCATAAAATGATAATCAGACATTTCTTGTGTGCTTAAATAAGCAAACATAGACCATAAAAGAAAGTGAATACCTGATGAAAACTCTTAACAGCTAAATCAACCAAACCTGAAAGATGGGACTTTATATTATATTTATATTTATAACCTTTTATATGTACACAAAATGCTATTCTTTTTCAAACAAGCAATCACCTAAGTGAGGCATCAACTAAGCTCATAGAGAAGAGGCATATCAACCGATGTGGCCCAAAGATTATAAACAGTAAAATCCAAAGGAAATAATGTATCAGAACTTACATTTGTGAATACCTGGTTTTCAAAAAACTACAGATGACAGTGAGTGCCGCAAATCCATTTGCAAGGCATGAAAATGGAACTTTGCATCCACAGAATTACTGAATATACCACAACATTGATATTCACAATCACCTTCCAAATTTTGGAAATATCTGATTATCTTCCTGCCCCTCAAATATATTTCTGGAGCAACATTTACAATCTGCTACTAAAAACACTTCTGCAACACATGTTGTGAGAATATTGTAAATTGGTCAAACAAATTTATTTTTGTAATATAAAACCTGTTTTGATGGTTAACATAAACTTCTAATGGACACTCAAAAGTGTAAGTATATTAGATGGCATATCTGAACTTATTTTCCATTTAAAATCAGACAATCCATAGTATACAGTACAGTGTATGAAATAATGCTCTATACTTAAAGAAAAATGGTAATCAACTTCCTAACCTTTCCTATTCTCGACACTATTACATCGAACCCTGGGTCTATTCCCCAATTGCATATACCTTTGACCATGGTATGATAGTAATTATTCACAATCTATTTATGGCTAGTGCTTTAAATCTTTTTAAAACTCATAAAAGGTAGGAGCAGGTTTTGCACAGTTTCCTAACTTTAAAACTCTAGAACAACTAGGCACTTTTAAATACAGGGGTTTTTTTTAACCCTTGATGGTTTTATTATCATTTGCTTACTATCTGTAAAACTCAAGATAGGGCTGAGCCCCGGTGGCTTAGTGGTTGTGCACAGGACTGTGGCCCACTGGGATGGAGGTTCAATTCCAGCTCCACAGGAGCAATGGCTGGGCCTCCTACTCCGACTAACAGAGGGCAGTGATGCACTCCCCCCCCCCCAAAAAAAAACAACTCAAGATAATCTGCAAAGGAGATACTTAGAGAATGGCAACCATTACAACAATAAATTCATAAAACTTGCTTTTCTTAGAACATGTAATACTTTCAATTAATGCTTTGCCATGCAGGGAAGCACCATTTTCATTAAAACTCATTAGGATTTTAAATGATGGCACACACGCAGCATAAAAATTCAATGATAGGGCTGAGCCCGGCTGGTGTAGTGGTTGAGTGCAGGACTGCGGCCACAGGGTTGGGGGTTCAAATCCAGCAGCAGCTCTCTAGGAGCAAGGTTGGACCTCCTACTCCCACCAGGGCAGTGATGCTCACACACACAAAAAAAGTATAGTCAGGGGCTGAACCCCAGTGGCATAGTGGTTGTGCGCGGGACTGCAGCCCACTGGGACGGAGGTTCAATTCCAGCAGTGGGGCTGGGTCTCCTACTCCCACCGCTGGAGAGCAGTGATTGCCGCCCCCCCCCCCCAAAAAAAAAGAGAATTCAATGATAAATTAGAAATCTGATGTCAAATTTCTATTAGAAGATATATGACCAACATGTATTATCTTTTCCCAATAATGCCCATGAGCCAACAATCCAGAAACCTTTCAGAGTGCACTTATTAAAAAAATGATGTTAGAGGCATCTGGGAAACTGATGCAAATGAAGGGTCAAGGATTAGGTCCCAGGTACAGCATTATTAAGCAGTTATCTGACTTCTGTATGGGGGGGGGGGGAGAGAATATTTCGATTTTCAAACTGAAATGAAAAACCTCACCCTTTCCTGATACTAGATCTCTGGCTCGAATTATTAAAAGGGGGTTGGGGTATTGATTAGATTTCACATGTATGTTAGCATCATAGGTATTTTATGTCCTGAATCCCAACTTTAAGTATTTTCTAATAAATACCAACATAATTCTGTCAACTATTTTTCTTTTAAAGTACCAATGCAAAAAGTCCAACATTTCTCAATGCTTTAATATTTAACAAATATGGAACAGTTAAAAAAAAAAATTAAACATATCTTGGAAAAAAACCAACAACCTACCTTTAAACTAGACTCATAGTCTGTATTCACCTTGAACATAAGCCCAAGTCGTAAATGAATTTCCTTGGCTCGACAAAAGCTGGGATCAACATAAAGCACCTCTTGAAATGCTTTAATTGCCCTGAAAAAATACAAACATGAGATATCTTAACTTTTTAACACTTACAAGAATTTTTGCTTGGTAATAAAATGAAAAATCTGTCTTATGCAATACTGGTTTCAAGGAAATGCTAGCTTCATAAAGATAGTGAGTGAATAAGAAACTCTTAAAAATTGTGTGGAAAATATGTCCTACAAAATTGAGTTATATAATAAAACTTCATATAATAGGGAAAGATAGATTAGTTGAACTGATTCACAATTATTCAAATGGTATTTTGTGTTCAATAAACTTCTTAGTGTACACATCTGATTTCATTTTTGCTAGAATTTCTAGGGAGTTAGGGAGACAGATCTGGTAGTGCTGTAGGTTAGGTGCAGTGTTGCTAACTGCATGATTGTCAGTTCAAACCTACCTACCTCTCTTGGGATTAGAAAGAAGGCAATCTGTGTTTCAATAAAGATTTATAGTCCTGAAAACTTTGTAAGTAAAAATGAACTCTATGAGGATATGCAGCTTCTGAGCTTAAAGGCAGAAGGAAAACCCCATTTTCTAATATGCTTCCCATGTCTTTCAAATATAGGTTAAAACATACATGGTCCTTCCTGATTTTGTATACAGTGTGAGGAAAGGTTCGGTTTTGGTTTTTCTTGATTAGATAGATAGATAGATAGATAGATAGATAGATAGATAGATAGATAGATAGATATCCAATAGTCTTGATATTATTTGTGAGAAAGGGCTATCATTACCATAGCTCTGGATTACAACCTTTAACCTACGGCAAATGTCCATATTCATGTGAATCTGCTTCTGTGTTCTCTATTCCATTTTACAATCCATTGTTACCTCAAATTCATGCTACAGCTTTTATATTAGGTCTTGGATTACCAGAAGAATAACAATGCACTGTTATATTCTTTAAATTGGGAGAATATATTACTTATTAAAATTAATATTAAAATGAAGACAAATTAAATGTCTATTTTGAAATTTTTTAGTTGAAACATCAGATATAATCATTTACTAGTTGTGATTTCAAATCCCTTCATATGTTTAGATTTCTTCCCCAAGTTAAAGTATTTTTTACTTATTCTCAACCCTAAATAGATTATATGTAGCTTGATTCTAAGATGCTTCAAAAATAAAATCAATTTTCTATGTAAAAGGTGGCATATCATAAGTACTCCATGATATCGTTAGTAACACTACTTTGGTTCATTCATGCCATCTTCTTTTCTCCAAGAAAGTATGTGTTGTTTTGTACATATTCATTACAAAATTGAGAGTCCTAAAGGACAGTATTAATGGGGGAGGGAAGGAGCCACAGGTCTGAGGATGTTTACTACATCTAGTTATAACAGTACTTGATGTTTTTCTTTAAAAGACGCTCAGGACTCATCTCTTAGATTATTTTTTAATTCGGGAAAGTATTTGCAAATTTTACTATAAGATTTATAAGGGTAAGTTTAAAGTATTGCTCTGAAACCATAGAAACCTTTACCAATCTCACCAAAGGTGGTTTTGTGTTTTTATCTGAGTTTAAGATTCATCCATAACTGCCAAGGGATTGTATTTTCTCAAAGGTTTCTTATAGAAGCAAGTATACCTTCAACTTCAGTCTCTTATCTCTTCAGTCCTGTCTAGTGTCATTATCTTTGAATAGATCAGGATACTTTGTATATGGACATTGGGGAGGGTGAAACGACAACACACACACATTTGGAGGAGGCATCAAAATAGTTAAATACAGACATTTTTGGAAGGCTCTCGGGTGATAAGTCATATGTATCTATGTTACATAAAAATTTTATTTAGATATACTATACTTTGTAAATATAAAAAGGGTTTTAAAGAAAACAATGAGGCATAACACTAGAATGCCACTTGTTCATCTAAGTAGATTTAGAGTAAGGCACTATCATAATTTAATTTTTAAACATTAGTTTCTTTTAATGATTACAATGGTTTTGCAATGAAATAATGTAAACTACTTATTTTAAAATAGTAGAGATAAAAATACAAATTCATTAACTTAGACTAGTTCAAAATGTTATAATGGCAAATTTGGAATAGAAAGTTCTATTCCTGTCTAGCTGAATTTCTACTTGGTTAATCTTTTTTTTTCTAGTGTTATGGATAATATTTCATACCTTATCATCTGAATCAGCAACCTCTAATGGAATGGATCAGAACTAAGCAATGTCAACCTGTGTCAGTTTAAAACCCTGGCAGGTCTGAGTCAAAGATATTAATGAAAAAGAATGTAAGTGGAAGACAGGATAGGGAAAAGGAAAAGGCTGTGTGAGAGCGGGAGGGTGGGAGGTGCACAGAGCATCAATAACAACTCAGGAGAATTATTTTTTACTATCTCTTTTGTCTACGTCAGCTTTTTCCCTAAGCATACTATTTGAAGATGTGTTTTACTCCATAAGCGCCTTAAGTAAAGACATCTTATTCACTTAGTTCACAATGTCACACAGGTGCAAAGAGACATGGTCTGTTTAAAAACTCTTCAAGGTATATTAACACATTCATGGGTGGGTGGCATCCATTTATCAATAAGCAAAAAGCACGTACTCTCTAAGGCCTAATAAAAGTGCACATGACAAGGCTGTGACCAATATATCTACTTATCAATTCTCCATCTTTGTCCCCAAAGTTCACTATCTTGTGTGCACATTTTTCAGAACCTTATCACTGTTATCACTGAAACAAAATGCTAAAAAAGGCTCTCCTTGCTCTGCTCTGACTTTCATAAATGAAAATGGGATAGAAAGATAATGAAATTTTTCCACAAGCTTTGTGAAGCCCCCTCATAGTTACTCAATATGTAGCCTCGTGATCACCTAATCACCATATTATAATTAATCAAACTTCTTTAAATCAAACTTTCATGTCACACTTAAAATCTACCACTTCCAATTTGAAACCACTGGCTATTGAATAAGAGAAGGTAAAGGTACTCCTTTAAAAATCTGAAGTTTTGGAAATCCAATGGGCCAGTACTACTCTGTCCTATAAAACGTTCATGAGTTGGAAGCGACTAGATTCCTTTTTATTCCCAGTTATGCCTTAATATTGGTCCTCCTGAGTTATGCACTGGCTATCTCAGTTATGTAGTTATGGAAATAGCTAGCCATCCTTTTCCTTACCATGTTCTGAAGTAGAATATTTTTATTGTTCTAACTCATTCTAAATCTACTACACATTACCTTAAAGAATCACCATCCAAACTCAAAATGAAGGTGCTAGTCTATTTAGAGTTAACTCTATAATCATATCCTATTATTCTCATTATTTGTATATTGTCTATAGTTTTTCCAAGTCTGGACCTTAAGGAGAATTATTTAATGATTATAAAAATAATCATTTTACTATTTTCTAAATTTTAAATTAAGTCAATAAGAAGTTTACATCTAACAGATGTTTACTGAGGCCATTATTTTATACTTAGCTGTTTGGATTTTTTTGTAGAAAGGAAGGATTTAAGGAGAGTAAACTCTATAGTCTCTTCACTAATCAACTCCCCTGACTAACCCTTACACAAAATACATCAAACATCAAATTTTGTTTTCTAAACTTACTCATCTTTTTCCTGCATGCTTTAGTTTGTCCCGCTGATGGCAAAAGAGAAAGAAATTGGGTTGGGGTGCAGGAGAGTGGTACCACTCAAGAGTATACTTGATTTTGGACATCTCTGTACTGCACATGTACTGTAAACAGAATATGCATCCAGAACCTGAGCACTAAGGAACAACCAACACTAAAATTCCAATATAAAGAATTTCTGACTATAGAATTCTGATTGAAGGAAAGTTGTAAAACTTGAAAAGTAGCTACCAAAAATTATAAAACACTTTTATGTTACAATGCCTGGAAAGGCTCTCAGCTTTCAAATACTTAAATATACTCATACTACTGAAGCAAAAAAAAAAAAAGTGCATATTACATTACGCATTTAGTTCGCCCAGTTCTCATGAGCTACTAGAGACAAGTCTGGAGACTTCCCTCAGAAAAGACAGGTGATCCAATTCCACAACATTTCATACTGACAAAAAGGAGTATATACTAGCTCTAGATCAATAATGATGTGTATATCCAGACACCCCTGCCCCCCTCCACACACAAGGAAATTTAATGGCTCTTTGATGAAGACTTGAAGTAATCAAAAGATATTGGTAATATCTGAAAAGGTAGAGTTGGAAAGAAAGGTAGGCCAAATGGAGTAAGCAGTGGCATGAACAATGTCTCATAGGTATAAAGTGCTGAAGAAATATTCAGGTGTTTGGTGTGACTGGCACAAAGAGCACAATTAGAGCCTAAGTGTGGCTGTACACTAAAATACTTCCCAAGCAACTCGAACTCCCTCATGTTTCCTACTTTTGTGGCTGTTAAGAAACAGTAAGATAAGTTAAAAGAGAAAGTTGGATAGTTTGTGAAAAAACATTTGAATAGCATGAGAGAAACAACACAACTGGGGTAAATTCATAGGGTATAAAATGTCATTTTAAGCAGCAGCTACAAAGTTGAAACTCAAAGACATCAGAAAATAGTGATTACCAGGACAGAATCAAGAGAGCAGACAACACCAATCAATTCAGACATTTGCAATGTGTTCCTATCATTTGGTATTGTTTCTTTGATCAATTGAAGGGCACGGGAATCATGTACAGGTAAGGAACCAAGCAATATGACTTTTTTTAGGTAACTAGGTCTCCTAACAGTCACAGACATATGAAAGAAATTAATTCTTAAAAGTGATGATGACTTCATCTCAATAGTGATTTTTATAACTTCATTCTGTAGAGTACTCACAAGTTGTCACTTGTGTGTGAAAATTAGCAGATATGAGGTATGCATGTTCACTCCAAATGTGTAAAATTCCTTGCCTGGGCTACACATAAGTTATCTGTGCTAGACTATATAAACTATTCAATGTACTCAGGAAAATAACTACAAAAAACTATTAAAAACATCTTCAGATTTAAGGACATGGTACCACAGGAAGACAAACCAAAACACCAGATTAGGCAACGGAAGCATTAGATTGTTTCTGGCACTAATTTAACAGTTATGCAATGCTGAGCTAAATATATACACAAATGTATACATGCACCCATTTATTTCCCCATCTGTAAAATACAGTGGAATTGTTTGTAAGATCATTTTTATTTATTTATTTATTTTTGTAAGACCACTTTTCATTTTAAAAAAACAGAATGTTGCATTCCATGATTATCATCTTTGAGAAACTAAAAGAGATTTTAAAACAGTCCTACTCTATTCTAGGATTTATATATAATGTACACGAGGCCAGATTCTAATTTGTGCTAAAGCTGTGAGAAAATTTAAGAGGAAAAATTTTAGAAAACATCCTTATAGAGATAGATTTTTGTTTTGTAGGAATTACAAAGATCAGTGATATGAATGATCACAAGACGACCTGCAGAAGTGTTCTGTAATAGTGGCATTCTTTAATATAAGAGAAGACTTCAAAAATTCCATAAACCATTTCATTCTATTTTTCCACAAATTTCTTGAAAGCATCTTAGGATTAAAACCAAGCAGGTCCACTTTTTCCCAATTGGTGTTTTCTCTGTGACTGATTTTGATATTGTTGTTGTTCTTTATGGTAACTAGTGTAATAGCTTATTGGGGACACACAAGGTGATGATGGAGGGAAATGAGGAACCAATAATTAATACAGGGAGGAAGAAAATGTTCCAGAACTGATCGTTCTAGAACGATGTGAAATACAACTTATTTTAAAAAGACTGAACTATGGAAGTATAAGATATGTGAATTACAGCTCAATAAAGCTATTAAAGGGGAGCTTTAGGGGAGCTATTTCCAATCACTACTAATATATAATTAAAAGTTCTGGTAAACGTTCTGAGTGCCCGACAAGTATACGGCAGAGTTGTAACCTTTGGTCAAACATTCTATCATCTTCCTTTGAATTCTCAAAGTATTTATTAAGCTTGAAAATAAGGGCACTAAAAGACTCTGACAAAGTTAAGATTTACTTCACAAGTTTATAATGTTTTATAAGGTTGTACAGATTACAAAATTTACTTCGTCTCATTTCATCATCAAAATTTTGTAGAAGATATATGTGACTACAATGGGAGGGAGGGTGGATATTTAACCCAAGATTAAGCCAAGTGGCAGCATAGGATGAGAATACTAATCTTTCATCTCAAAACTCGATGTTCTTTTCATTACAGCATGCTATTGCTTTGTCTAATAATGACAAAACCAAATATGGTGCAAAGGCCATAATAGCAAAGCGCTATATGTCAGTTTATGAATCTTATCATTACAATCACATTTAATTTTTGCTTCTCAAGGTAGCACCATTATTCCAATTTTATTGAAGAGGTAACAGTTCATAATTCTAGAAACAGAAAAGTACTAGCACATGTACACATACTAGTGTACTAGAGCAGGTGTGGCAATAGAGTGGGAGAGTAGTAGTCAATCTTGCCTGAAATTCTGAAGGTAAAATAATCATTCAACCACAAACTGAGATTTTAATGAACAACTTTGTCATTCCTATATTCAAGTAACCTAGAATGGTCCCTCTGCTTCACATGAATGGTTAGAGAATTTCCAAAAAGCTTTTTATAATCTAAGCCTTCTTTATTCTTCACCAGATTATTTAAATATACATAAAACACTGCATATGTAAATTAAGTAAATACATTTTTATATTTAAAAGTTCTCCTATTGGAAAGTGTAGGTTCACTAACATTGAAAAGTTATGTTTATATCACACACACACACACACACCAAGTCATTTACTAGAAATAACTATTATTAGTTTGACATCAACTTACCACTGAAATGCATTGTAATGGAAGTAGACCAACCCAAGGCCATATAAAAAGACGGCATTCTGTAATAGAAGTGAAAAAAGAAAAGACTTTTAGTAAAAGCATTAAACTCTAATAAATATAATACTACTAACATAATATAGTGTCCCAAAGTTTTAAATTCCTAAAATCAATTAATCATTATATTTACAATGAATTTTGTAAAATGCTAAAACTTTAATGAAGAGTATGCAAATGGCAGAGTCCAATCAACTTGGAGAGATAAACCCAATTTCCATTTAATCCAGGCTGTACTCAACTCAAATTATCTACCAGGAAAATTCTATTAAGCAAGTCTAAAATATTATTCTGGAAGAAGGAAATATTGTTATCAGACTATCCTATTCAATTATTGGCATCTTTATTTTTTTACCAGTTTTCCCTTCTTCTGAAGTAAGATTTCAGTTTGTGTTCACGTTTACCAAAAGAATTCAAATGGAAGTATACCATATATATATCTAGAACAAATGCGCTAGCACTTAAAAAAAAAAAAAGAAAGAAAGAAACCACATGTCAAACCTGCACTGAGACACTTCCCGTTTTATGATCAATTCTTTTTGTAGCAAAAACCAGAAAACATGCCCAATACTTTGATCCCGATAAGGACTAGCCATATCCACATACCTACAATGTGTTGCATCCCCAAATACCCACTAAATCTGTTTTAGCAAATCCCCCCTAACTCTAAAGGAGGATCCCTGGTGATGTAGTGGTTCCACTTAGGCTGCTAAGCACAAGGTGAGCAGTTCTAAACCATAGCTCTGTCATGAAGAATGAGGGTTTCTATACCTGAGATGGTTAAGTCTTGGAAACCCACAGGTGCAGGCAGTTCTACCCTGTCCTATAGGCTTACTATGAGTCCCAATCAACTCAATCATGGGTGGGTGAGTCTCTTAAAAAAAAAAAAAAAAGCTTTTTGCATAGACCCTTGTAAATCCCGCAACTTTTAAGCATTAACTCTCTACTTCCTCTAGCCACTATCAATTAATTTTTTTCTCTATGCATTTGTCTATTTCATACAGATACAACCAAACAATATTTGTTTTTTGGTATGACTATTTCACACGGCATGTTGTCAAGGTTCATTCAGGACATAGCATCTATCCAGAAACTTGCTTTCCTTTATGGCTAAATATTACAAAACCATGGGCCCCTTTACTAAATAAAAATAATAAATAGTGAGTTACTCAGTTTTAGGGTTTTTTTTTTTTCTGGTCATATCTATATCTATACATTCCTAAAGGACGTATTTCCATTTCTTTTATCTGATGATCTGATCTTGGTGGCATTGTGTTGGTGGTTTTGTGTTGGGGCTGCTATTCAGACCAGCTGTGCTGCAGGACAAATATGAGGATTTCCACTTGCTTAAAGAATCACAGCCTCAAAAATCAAATGTGTACTTCCACTCTGGCCAGGAGGGTCGCTATGAGTCAGAAGTGGAGTAGGTTGCTTCTCTTCTCAAATGCATTTTCAAGGTACTCAAATTATATTCCCAGTACTCAAAATAAATGTTCCTTGGGTTTAGCAAATAAACCATGTAAAGGGGCAAGATCTAGGGTGAAGAGTGAATGAGGTAAGGTTTCCAGGTCAAATTCTCCTAAGATATATCCCTTGCTACCTGCCAAGAATGAGTAAGTGTATTGTCATGATGGAGAAAAATTTCTAGGTGTAACTTTCTTCACCTTTTTTCTCACCGGTGCAGTTTTCTTTTTTCTTTTTTTTTTTTTTTTGGAAAACTCCCTTCTAAACAAGTCCCTTTATTTATCCTGTATGCCCCCTCAAAGTTGCCATAATCTTTTGGGGTAATCCCTCTGCCTTAAATCGAACTTTCCCAGTAAATCCCCTAGGAAGCCAGTTTTGGTAGGACCTTTTATTGAAGACACACTAATGAAAGACAAGAATATTACTGTTAGAACTTGTTTACAGTCATCCACAGAAAGCCGACATGTTTAATAATATTTTTGTTTGAAATAAACCTGCACACATGAACTTTCAATGAAAGTCTAGTGGCAATAATTGTTGACTTATGCTTATACAACATCTTTTCCAAATCTTCATTATACATCAATAACTCTAAAATACTGCATGAGATCATTACTATAAAAATACACACCAAGACAAAGGCAGTGTTCTTTCTCAACTCATCTTATCTTCTATTATAGCTTCCCAGGCAATGAGTTAGTGTGCCTGCCTATACCTAATGAACCATATACCACCCCCATGTTTATACATCTTAAAAAATCACTTCAACAAAGGAGGCTTCACCTCTACTATGTCAATATTCCATGATGTGGAGAGAGAAAAAGGACCAATTCTTGCCATATAACATTATTCTATGGTTACCCCAAATTAACAGACACTCCAATGAGTGATAGTAAATCTTACTGGAAATCCAAGTTAAGTCAAGAAATGATGGGGTGGAGGACATTTCTGTCTCAGAGAAAGGGAGTATGTTTCTGTCGACAGGCAAACCAAATAAGGCAGCATGCCTTCGGGGAAAATGCTCAATATTAAGGACATAGACCAATGGGAAAATAAGCTTGGTATGACATCCATAATTGGGCACTTTTGATCTAGTTTGCATTTAGCCCTTAGAGACCGAGGTTGTGTACTACAAACAAGGACTTGAGGTGCATAACTTCCTTCATAGAACACATCAGAAAAATACAGGTTAAAGCTCCCTTAACTGAACTGGTCTCTACCTTAAATATAAGTGTAGCAGATTACAGGAACTGAAATATCCCCACGGACCTATACTGAAATTCATAGTGTTAGAAGAAGCCAACAGCGAGAAGCATCAGGGGATGACTATCCCAAAGCTATGGATGAGAAATTCACTGTCTTATTGGACTTTGATTTAAATTTTATGTATGATAAACAGCAACTCAAAATTAGCATTTATGTGTATTATGTGACATGTTTAGTCCAGTTCTATTTTTTATGAATGAACATTATTCAAACCCTCAGTAAGATGGGTTGATACAGAGGCTGCAACAACGGGCAGGCGCAGGGCCAGATAATGTTTCATTTTGTTGCACATTCAGTCACCATGAGTTAGAACCAGAGGCATAGAATCTAACAATAAGTGAACAAATAAGGAACCTGCTTCATACTAATTCTGTGTCACCCAGCAAGCTGAACACACAAATTTAAATACCAGAAGTGCTAACTTAATAAACCTTAGTTAGGGGCTGAGCCCCGGTGGCATAGTGGTTGTGCGGGGGACTGTGGCCCACTGGGACGGAAGTTCAATTCCAGCAGTGGGGCTAGACCTCCTACTCCCACCACTAGAGAGCAGTGATGCCCCCCCCCCCCAAATAAAATAAAATAAACCTCAGTTAGGGTAAATGATGTGGTCAGTAGAGGGAGTTACTATTAACAATATACCCTGAAATGCATGTATTCCCTCCCAAAATGAGGGCAGTGACCCAATAAAACTTCAGAAATACAAAATGGCTAACTGGATTTGGCGTGTCAGGCCATAGTTTGCCAGCCCCTTATGTGGTTTATTTAATCACAGGGTCAGTAGTTTGAATCCATCAGCTGTTCCATGGAAGAAAGATGAGCTTTCTGCTCCTGAAAAGATGGACAGTCTTGGAAACACTTGGCAGCAGTTCTAATCTGTCCTATGGAGTCACTATGAGTTGGTATCAACTGGATGGCAGTGGGGTGTGTTTGGCTTGGTTTGGTTGATGGCTGCTTTCCACACAAAAGCAGAGTTGAATGCTCTAACAGTGTCACCGCCCCACTACCCTTGACCACCTACACCGCCCCCCCCCCCAAAAAAAAAAGCAAGCACCCATTGCTGTGGAGTCAACTCCAACTCACAGCTACCCAACAGGACAGAGACTCAGAGATTGTACAGCTTCATCTTTCTCCTGCAGGAGATGGTTGGTGGTTCTGAATTGCTGACCTTACAGCTAGTGATGCAACTCGCAACTCATAACCCAGGACACCAAGACTCCAAGAAATGGGGATGGGGGCATGAATAAAAGATAGGAAGTAAATATCCAAGTAAATAAAAAAAAATTCTGTAACTCTTACAATTAATGAGTCTGATGTCCTATAATGGTACTATAGATTTTTTAGATAGTGGTAATAATCTCACCATTTGGACAAGCTAAATTGCAGGCCAACTTTTTTCTGCCCCTCATGTTCTCCTACCTTCAAACCACATTCATTGTACTTAGAAGAGTCATTTTACAATCTGACTTTCTTCAGATAATTTAAGCCAAAAACAAAACAAAACAAACTGTCTGTTTATTATCAAGTAAATTTCAACTCAGAGCAACCCTCTAGGGCAGACGAGAAGTGCCGCTGTGGAGTTCTTAGATTTGAACTCTTGACAGAAGTGTGAAGCCGTCCGTATCTTCCTCCTGTGCGGTGCTTGGTGATTTCAAACTGCTGACCTTGTACAGCTAGCAGTGCGACACACAACCCTCTACACAACCTCTACTTTGCCATATCTATTTTCCCATCCAGCAGCTTTCTAAATTATACTAATAGTTTTAACCCACTTCTCAATCTCACATCTATCTTCTGAAGATTCCCCACAATGCAGTCTCTATTCATAAATTTTCCCAGTTCTATAATGTATGACTTCAGTAAGGGGAAAAAAGTTGTGCCTAGGATATTCTATGTTCTAACATATCTGTAATTTGACGCACGTTTGCATCCTTGGCCAAAAATGCCATAAACATTTCTCTCTCTAACTCAGTTTAGTAAGTTCCTATCCATCCTTTAACAACATTCACCTCATCTTACCAGACTATTAAAGATTAATGTTTTCTGAGATAATTGACAGACCCTCAATTGATTCAAACAAGTAAAAAAAAAAAAAAGAAATTATATTTAGATCTAACTGCAGATATATACCTATAGTGATATATAACTGTCTGCAGAAAAAATACAGATTTTAAAAATCAGAAGCTAACTGATAATTAACCAAATCAGCAGTAGAGCATCTTTTCAAAGAGAAATACACTAAAACCAAATAACTTTATGGGTCAGTTACCAAATTCCCCAAAATATACTTTTAAAATATATACTTAATCATTCCAGAATGTAGATGATAGGAACTTAAGTATATTTTATAAGATGCTTATTATAGCAATACCAGAACCAGTTAACAATACTCAGAAAGAAAAATTAAGGACCAGTCTCAACAATGATGTGAGTTCCTTAAATATATACTATACTTTCATATGCTGCTATAGTTCTTTTCTGGGAAAACCTTTCCAGATCTGGAAAGCTCCCATCCATTGCACCCTCAAATATCACCCTCAAATATCATGTTTGGAGTATTTCCTTATCTCCATTCAGACTTTCCCACATCTAAGAGTGGTACCAAAAACACCTCGAAATTGTGCTGGGAAAATCCGTTTTCATCGTACACATACTAGCCGAGCACTGAGCAACTCCCTCTGATTTAGTGCACCCAGTAGTGTCATCTTAGAAGGTTCTCTATGGTCACAATGAATTTTTTTGCACAAGCAGTTTCGCTTGAACCCCGTTTTTTGTGTGTGTGTGATAGTCAATTTAAGATAACATTGTGAAAGACTGTGAAATTTTGCCTCTTGCTCAGGAAAAATGCCACAGAAACTATTGTGATATTGAACTCAGCTTACAAGGATAGTACTATCTGCTCCCCCAAAGGTCCAAAGGAAAAAACACAAGTGTCTGAGTTTTCTCAATTCAAGAAAGGTGAAATGTCGATTAATAACAAACCTCGTTCTGGACATCTGTCAACTTCCTGAGCGAATGAAAATGTCAACACATAGTGCATTTGGAGTTCATTCCACCAGGTCAGACTGTTAATCAAGCTTTCTATTTAGAGGTACTCAAAATATAGTGTCACAATACGCAACAAAAAACAGCTGATTTGTGGAAGGTGGAGGACTGGTTTAGCCATCACAATGTACCTGCTCATGCAGCCATTCTCAGTGAGTCACTTTTGGGCAAAAAACCAGCTTGACTCTAGCCCAACACACCTCTATCACCTGACTTCACACTGCAACTTTTTTGTTTCTGCAAATGCAGAGATATGAAAGGACAGTGATTTCACCACATACAGAAGAAAAAAAACGAGGGAGATGCTATCAACCATCCAAACAGATGAGTTGGAAAAATGTTTTGGGGAATAGAATCAGATTTGAAAAATTTATTAAGTATAATGGAGAGGATTTTTGAAGATGATGCTGTTTTGTATTTTAAAAAAAAAAAAAAGGAGAGTGGGGTAGAAAAAATTTTTTTAAAAAAGCACATAACTTAAAAAAAATACATTTGGAAGAGGCACACCACGCCCTTGTACCCAAAGAATTATCCAATGAGTAAACTCATTGTTTACCTGCTTAGGAACTATCTTATTGAGTCTTATTGCCTACAAAGCTCCTTATTGAGTTTTAGAGCCTAGAAAGCCCTTGTCCATGAACTTTAAAGCCAAGTAGTGATTGACAGAAATAAATTAACTGCTGGGGCTGAGCCTCGGTGGCATAAGTGGTTGAGTGTGGGCAGAGGGCATTAATTAATTAATTAACTGCCATTGAGTTAATTCTACCTCATGGTGATCCTAAGTTTCTTAAAGCAAAGCTGCACTTCTTAGGGCTTTCAATGCTGCTTTTCGGTAGATCACCAGGACCTTCTTCCAAATCACCTCTGGGTAAACTGGAGTTGTCATGCTTTCAACCTAGCAAACTGAGTGCATTAACCATTTGTACCACCCAAGGGATTCTTTTTTTTTTTTTTTGGGGGGGGGGGGGCGGTTTGGGTATCACTCCCTCTGATGGTCGTGGGTCCTATCCAGTGCTGCTCCTCAGGGGCAGCTGGATTTGAACCGCCAAGCCCGCAGGCCGCAGTCCCACACTCGACCACTTACGCCACCGGGTTTCAGCCCCCAAGGGATTCTTCTTATAGCATTACTGGTGGTGTTAAGGACAGAGTCAATTTTGACTCATAATGAGTCCATGGTGAAGAGCAAAACTGCCGTATCAGGTTTTCTAGGCTGTCATCGTATCAGGAACTGGTCAACAGGTAGGTCCTTTCCCCCTAGAGCCCATGTTGTGGGTTCAAACTGCCAATTTCTCATTAGCAGATGAGTGTAACACGTTGGGATATAATCCGCATGGTTGGCAGCTCAAAACAACCAGTCCAGTCACTCCTCCAGAGAAAGATGGGGCTTCTACTCCCAGTTACAGTCTCAAAAAACCACAGGCATTGACTCAATGGTAGAGAGAAGCACTCTGCCAACAGGTGACAACTGTTGTTGTTGACGCCGTCCTGTGACAAGGAGTTGATTCGAACTCATAGCAACCCTAGAGGACAGAGCAAGACTGCTCCTGGGGGGGTGGGGGGGTGGGGGAAGCACGGTGTTACCTATATCTACATCTTTACAAGACCAGGTCTTACCACTTTATAGTTTTACTTCAATGTATCTATCCTTAGATAGAATAGGAAACCTAATTTTGTTCTAGTCTTTAAGTGGTTATCTAAAAACCTGTGCATCTAATAGTTGGTTCAGAGTGTCAGCAACAAAAGGAGTGGTACATCTTATGAAGAAATTATTGGGTAGTGCAAATGGTTAAGCAATAGACTACTAAGTGCTGGAGGCTCAAACCCATTCGAGGACACTTAAGAAGGCATGCGACCCTGCTTCCAGAAAAATCACAGCCTTTAAAAGACTATGAAATATAGCTGTACCCAGCATACCTGTGGGCCACTGAGACAAAGTTTACTTAAGGGCAATTAACCTTTGTCTTTCCCATGGCAGAAAATATTGTAGAACTTTTTTTAAAAAAAGTAAAATGAGCATGTAATCCACTGCTTTAACCACCACACAGTTGTGCTGACCTGGGAACCTCCTTAACCATTTTGTATGCTAGATATCCAGCTCATAAAACTGAATAAGGGCACCGCATATTAATTTGAGGCTCCAAACACAAAATGTAATTCTGTTAAGGTTTAAGGTCAAAATTCCATTTTGAATCAAGAATGCAACCTGTCATTTTGGCAACTGTTTATTGTTGCCTGAGAAAATTAACTTGGCAAACACTGGAGAAGAATATAATCTTGTTGCTTGAACACACCCTGTACAGGATACAGGGTCCAAAACAATTCTCAGAACAGATGCTTAGTCATAATATAAGGTTTAAAAAAACTCCTGAAAAAAAGTGCTTCTATAGTTTTTTTTTGCAGCACCCTCAAAATTCTTAAGATTTATGCATGCCTACCCTGAGACAAATAAGGTCTTCATGATTATTTACAGGCCTGACACACTCAATTTTGTGACCAACCTAGTTGTCAGCCAATCACTGAATTTTTACTGATATTCCTTATATTTTCTTACAAAACCCTAAATTACAGGCATCATTTAGTTGCAAATCATCTCAGCTATGGTAATTTTTAATTTGCAAACTGTTTTACCTCTCAATAAATGCTTTTAAAGTTTTCATTTTAACCAGATTCTGCTGGTTTGCTTGTGGACAAAATAAATATTATTTCTAAGATGTGATGAATTTCCAAAATTTAAAAATTTTAAATAAAAAAAAATCTTACCCTAAAATATGCTGCTTTTTATTTTTTCCACATTATTCACGTGGTCTTAAGGTTAATTTAAGCATTAAGCTGGTTCAAACATTAATTACAGTTCCGTCTTCCCTTAAAGTTCTAAATAGTTTCTTATGAAGCACTTCAAGACGGATGCATTTAAATACACAGTATTATTTCTTGATTCAAAATACATATTCCAATGTGAAAACCCTTGAATTTTTGCAGGATAATAATGTGTCCTTCAACATCTCCTTATCCCATATTAACCTGCAATTCATACTTAGTGTGCCTTTAACAAAAAAATAAAAGCAAATTCTAAATGGCCTAAAGAAAAGCTCAATAATCAGGTCCAATTAGTAAAGCAGGCCAACACAACTTCTGAGCTGTTTAAGAAATATTGAATTACAATTCTCAAACATGTCCTCATTCAGGCAGTAAAAGAGTATTATTTAGATGTTTTTAGTGAATCTGCTTTAAAGATAAGAATTGTTTAATGATTGGCATATTGAAAACATATGTAAATTTAATCTCAACAGCTTTGAAATCTTGAAATACTAGATCCCCCTCCTCAGTGTTTTGTTTTTAATAACGAAGTCAGTTTTAATTTTTTACATTTTTAATTAATCTTTTTCCTTGTACTCATTGCTACGCATGAATTCTTTTTCCTAACTGTGGCAAAAATATAAACAAAACATTCAAATCTACAATTTTTACATATATAATTCAGCGTCATTGATCATGCTCTTCATGTTGTACAACCATTATTGATATCCTATTCCAAATTATTCCACCACTATTAGCAGAAACTCAATTCCCCCTAATGCTTTTTCCCCTTCATCCATGGTAACCATTGGTATGGTTTGGTTTCTTTTTTCCTTTTTTTAAAAGTTTTCTTGATCTAGTATTCATATATTGTACACTTCCATGGATAAATTGCTTTTAAATAGAGTTGTATATACATACATTGTTACAATGAGTTCTAGTGCTCCCTTCCCACTTCAACCTTGTTTGCTCAATAAATCTACTTATACCCCACAGCCCCATTATATGGATAAACCAGCTACTGTCTCTAAGTATACACTCCTGTGCTTCACAACCAGGAAACCCAACAGGTTAAAAAAAAAAAAAAAGGCAAGAAGAAATAATAATAATATGAAGATTAAAATACAAACTAAGAGTAAGAAAAGAAAAGACCATAATCAATATTTTAAAAGCCAGAGGGAAAATTTCTGTCGTGGAAGAAGCAACTTGAGTCTAGAGAAAATTCATGTTGAGTCAAGGGGAAGTTCAATGGAACAAGCACCATATACCACGTTTTGACCCATCATAATCAAGTTTACAATCTCTGATACTAAAGCTGTTTGAGTCCCTTGCCTGTGGCTAGAGGGGATTGCTCAGAGGCTTAATCTGACTAGCCACTGTCCTCCATAGCCTGCTATAAATTGGGTGTTCGCAATTTACACTGACAATTTTCTCTTCATCACATTTGGATTTTGTTAAACTTTGGATCACACAGGCTGGTGTGTTAACATATATATCTATATCTATATATAGATATATATAGTATTCTGCTTGCAGGAAACACCACACACAGCAAGTGATACTAACATGGTAGATTGAGTAGGTCAAAAAGTATTACTACAAAACTATATAATCCTTTATTAAATATAACCACCATCTAGGTCTATACACTTCTTTTTTTTTTAAGTAAATTAACTTTTTATTTAATAATTTTTTTTGGTTTTTTTTTTTTAATTTTGAGGGCTCTTACAGCTACTACAACATTCAGTACATCATTTGTATCAAGCATATTTGCACACATATTTCCACATACATTTCCCAATATTTTCCACTTGAGCCCTTGATACAAGCTCCTCTTTAAAAAAAAAAAAAAAAAAAACCTCCCCTTTCCCCCTCCCCCCCCTTTTTAAAATTAATCATTTTATTGGGGGGCCCCTACAACTCCCATCACAATCCCTAACAACATCAGTTGTATTCAGGCTACTTTTACACACCCATTGCCATCATCACTCTCAAAACATTCTCCCTCCCTCCAGGCCCCCATTATCAGCTCCCTATATTACCCTTCTTTCCCCCCTTCCCCCTGAACTCTTAGTAATTTATAAATTATTTTTTCATCCTGTACACTATCCAATGTGTCCCAACACTCACTTCCCTGTTGT